>BDDC01000144.1:0-32004 GCA_001662425.1 Chlamydomonas sphaeroides | reverse complement strand
GAGTACACCAGCCCCAGCCGCGATGGCGGCATCTGGTCCACCATCCGCAACGCAACCACCGGGGTGAGGCAAACAACACACAGAGGGCGACCAGCGGGGACAAGCAAGCTAGGGCGGTAGTCGGCCTCCCGCGGGCAGGGACATGCAAGAAAGGGTGTCGCCCTTACGAAGGCCGGCACACACGCACGCGTCCAGCAACTTGCACACACGCCATCGCTAAATAGCTGCTTGCTGCGTGCCTTCATGTCACGACAGGGCCGCATCAACTTTGCGGCGCTGGAAGACGCCAGGTAGGTCACGTCAAATCGTCGGCGATACATGCCCGCCTCTAGGAGGCGTGCAGCGGATGAACCCGAAGACAGATCCTCGAGTCGGTCGCATTGGCATGACTCGACATACTCGACATGGCTCGCTCGCTTGCTCGGCATGGCTCACACGCACACATAACTCGGTGTCAGAGCCGGCAGTACACACATCTATCCCCTATTGTTTTCCTTTGAAATGAACACACAACACATCTGCGTTGATCGCCTCTTTCTTCTCTCTGCAGCTTTGGCCTGGCCACCCTGGAGTGGCGAGACTGGACCAGCGCCCTGGCGGATGGGGAGTACCTGCTGCGATGGGTCGTGGTGTGCGATGCGGACACAGCAGGTGCGGAGAGGGACGCTAGCGGTGGGCGTGATGAGGATTGTGGCGGAGCCGTGGCGCGAGGCGATGGACGGGCGAGGGCGGGATCGGTCCTCTGGGTATGATCTTGAGCAGGGAGGTCGCATCATGCCGCACATTGAGGGCCAAATAAACGAACTCCCTCGCCCCTTGAATCACCACCCCAGGCGGCAGTGACGCCCGTGTGGAGGGCGAGCCGGTGCGGCTGCTGGTGGACCGCCGCCCGCCTGTGCCCGTGTTCAACAGCCTGTGGCCGAATCGGGTACGTGAGGGGGTGACGCACGAAGCGGGGCCGGGCCAGTGGACGGCGGTATGGACCAGACGGACTAACCAGAGCCAAATATGCCGCCCCATGTGTCATGTGTTCCGAACTGCCCACCTCAGACCTACCTGCCGGGTGAGCCTACCATCAGCAGCTGTGTCAAAGATCGTGTCAGGTGCTGTGCGCATACATATCGAAACATGCTGAGTTGGTTTGGCGCGGAAGGCCGTACATTGTGCTGTGTTGCCTTAACATGGCACAGAAGCTCAGCGCCGCCATGGCATATTAGCTTTAAACGGATCTCACTGTGGACTGGCGGCGCCTAGCTCTGTGCCAACTATTAACTTTACTGGCGACCCCATGCGCAGGTGACGGCATCTTGGTCCAGTACTCTGAGCTCCTGGACTGCCGCCAGACCGCAGCCATCGGAGTGACGGCCTCAGTCACCACCACCAACTTCACCACTGGAACCAACGTGACAGCCGCTCTGCCGTCGGGTGCGTCGGCCAGCGTAGCCGGGTGCCACGCACGTCGGTTTGTTACTCTGCTCCGGCGGTGCCTCTGCTGTTCGCCATGTCGCCTGCCTGCAGAGTACCTCCTGCCGGCATGCGAGGGGCGCTCTATCGTGCTCTACTGGGACCCCCTCAACTTCCCCTTCCATGCCTTCCTGGCCAACCGGACCGTCAACCTCAACATCTCGGGAGTCCGCGGTGCGTACGTGTTGTGTGTGCGCCAGCACCTGGGTCGTGCCGCATTGCGTGCAATAGATTGCATCAATGTTTGCTTGCGCACACCATCCTTCACCACCACCACCACCACCACCACCACCACCACCACCACCACCACCACCACCACCACCACCCTCCGCATGCGTGCAGACATGGCGGGCAACGTGCCGCCGCGTCAGACGCAATTCAGCTTCTTCATGGGCACCGCCACACCCGTGGCCAGGGTGCGTGCAACAGGACGTTGATGCCGTGCATGCGTTGCAGCGGTGCCATGTTGATATGCTGTCCGTCCCCTGTGTCTCCACACCGATGCGGCCGACCCTGCCCTCAGGCTACCGTCTCGCTGGGCCTGGTCCTGGGGCCCGTGCCGTCTGGCACCGCTGCCGCTGGCCGTCGGCTTTTGGCTGCCCAGCACGACTCCCTGCTGCCGCCCGAGGAGCTTGACGTGGCCGACACCGATGGAGCGGTGCTGACGCAGCTGCTGCAGGACGAGCTGGGCCGGCTTGGCATGTCGCCAGACGCGGTGGAGGCCACTAGCGCTTTCCTCATCCCGCGCCTGGATGCCCTGGTGAGTTGGTGCCCTAGCACTACACGGATGCTGCTCACGTGATACAGCCATTCCATCAGTGTTACTATCACTTTTCCAACGAGCCATTTTCCTTTCAAACCCCCAACCGCAGGAGGTGGAGCTGACGGCACGCCACGATCCGACGACCGGGCTCAGTGCCGCTGACGTGGCGTCTCAGTTGGCAGCCCAGCTCCGTGACGCCAACTCGAGCCTGTCTCTGGCCATCAAGCAGCGCCTCGCCCCTGTGCATTCACTGCGGTCGCTGCTGTCCTTTGAGGACCAGCTCTACTTGGAGCTAACGGACGAGGAGCTGCAGCAGGCGCGCGAGCAGGCTGCCCGGATGGCAGCAGCCGTGCTGCCGTGCGAGCCCGAGCCCAGGGAGCTGACGGACGAGGAGGAGCGGGCGATGGATGAGGCGCAGCGGGGCCCTCCTGATGCCACAACCGTGGCCCCGCTTGCTTCTGCTAGCCGTCCTGCGCTGCGCAGCCCAATCCTGTCCAGGCGGCAGCTGGGCAGGAGCATGACCCAGCGCCTGGGCAGCTCCGTGGCTCACGGCAGCGGCCTGGTGGTGGGGCTGGTGGCAGCTGCCAACATGGCCGTGGTGGGCCTGCTGCTGGTGGTGTGGGCAGTGCGGCGCAGGGGCCGCGGGCCTGCTGCCTCCGAGCGCCGTTCGTAGCGAGCGCCTCATGATGGCTGGGCGCTGCGTACATATAGCATTGTTGTGGGTGTATGTGGGAGGACGGCACTCCGGCTGCCTGCGCCCTCTATCTTTGCCTAGACGGCAATCTCCATGCATGATAACATACACGTGTCGTAGCTTACCTTATTTGCTAGAGTTTTATTTCTGGCAATTTGGTCGGGGTGATCAAGGATCTCTCGTCAGTTGTCGTCGTGCAGTTCTTGTTCATGCCCACAACACTTGCGAGTCCGCCACGTATGCGACGCGACTGGATGACGTTTCCGTGCGTCCAGCAGGCCGTGCGATTACCCTCTTTTCTAGTAGGCATGCATGGCATTATTTCACTGTATGTATGTGTGCACATGTTCACCCATCATTCCGTCGGGCCTGCTACCAGGCCTGCGGTGTAAGGCGCCCTCCGTTGTTCGTTGCCTAGTAACCCTGCTTTCCACCACAACACAACACGCCTGCCGCCCAGCAGGGGAAGCGGCGGTGGGTTAGTTGTGTTGCAGTCTAAAGATAGTCACCATTCCTGACTACTGAATACTGCATGCATCCTGATGAGGCAGGGGAGGGCGGCCTGTGTGCTTGGCGGCGCCCACGGCCAGGGGAGCGAATGCGTGGGCGGGTCATCATCCAAGGATGCTTCAATTACTGCTTCTAGTGTTTGCGTTTGTGCAGCGCCTACAGCAGCCGTCTGCAGCTGTCGCAATTAACAGCTCACAGCTCAGTCAGTCATCAGTCTGTGCCAACCAACGCTTTATTTTTAAAGGGTGCTGTACCAATGCATGGTCTGCTTGCATAGCGAGAAGCCCTGCACGCACCCGCCGCTGCCCGATAACGAAGGAGCCGTGTCGTCACGTGCTGCCACACAGCCCCGACGCCCCCATGTCGTGTGCGGCGGGCCCCCACGCGCGGGCGAACTCTGGAATCGATCATTCAAACCAGCAGCAGCCATCCAGCAGCTACAGCAGCTTGCTCTTCCGCCATGCTTGCCTTGTACGCGGAAATAGAAATAGAAATAGGTACCCCGGGGCAGGGCCGCCTGGGGTGAATTAAGGGGGCGGGGCGTCCAGGATCTGCGACCGCCTGCCTCCGCCACCATGAGGGAGAGAGGCGGAGGATGCGGAGGAGGCAGTCGTGCGATACTGTTTTCAAAGCCGCGGTGGAGTCTACTAAGAGCATCATCAGATTTCGTGGTGAAGCGCGCTGTCGTCGATGGCGCGCAGGACGGTGTGTATCATGCATGCGGTCTGTGTTGCGCTGCCGGCGGAAGGCCTCCTGTGCTTCGGATAGGATGCCGCTCCGCTGCGTAGTCGGAAGCGGCCACGGTGATGAGGGAGGTCCACAGTTCGTATATAGTGTTGGCCAGCGTGATGGGACGCCTGTCGCCTGTCGCCTGACGGTTTTTTAGCTCGAGCGGGTCTCCCTTGGGCTTGGGCAACAGCACGGTGTCGGACGCTGACCAGGGGCGCGGGGTTTCCGCTTTTACCCACATGACTGTGAACAGCTGGTGGATGATGCGGTGGAGTGCTGGGGGGAGCATCTTGAGCAGCTCATTGGGAATGCCGTCCAGTGCCGTCGGGCCCGGGGCTTTTCTGGTTGGCTAGGAATTCTACGCAGCCCTCGAAGTGAGTGGCGTCGGCAATTGCGGGGAGCAGGGAGACACTAGTGGGGTCGGCCGCGGGGTGCAGCAGGCGGAATCCGCGCCTGTACAGGGGCCTGTCACTTGGCTAGGTTGCTGTAGTACGTGTGAATGGTCCAGAGGATATATAGCGTCCGGTTCGAGTTTCGTTTCGTTGGTGCCTGGATTGTGCACCGCGGGGATGCCGCCGAGGGGTGCGGCGCCAGCTGGTGCGAATACCTACCTGCTTGTGGGCGGCCTTGCTTGGGCCGGGTGGCGAGACGCCGTTGTAAGCGGCGCGCTGCGGTGCGGCCGCTCGCCGCCCGCAGGGCGTTGGGGGCGGTTTGCAGGGCTTCCAGTGCCTGGTGTGAAGCGGGGCGAGTCGCGGGGGGGGCGTAGGGGGCCTGCTGAACGGTTGTGTTGTGAGGGTGCGGGGCGTCGGCTGCTGGGCCTGGGTCAGCCGCAGGGCTCGGGCTCGGGAGGGGTTTGGGGTCGGGTTGAGGTTCGGGGTTGGGGGTGTCGGCGCGGGCCGGTCCGTGGTCGGCGCCGGGGCTTAGGTCGGGGGCGGGCCTGGTGCTGGGTGTAGGGCTGGGGCCATATTCAGGGGTGGGGCTGAGGGTGGGCGTAGGCCCCTGGGGGGGGGGGACGCGTGACCTCTACGGGGGCTGGGGGCTGGGGGTTGGTGGCGGGGTGATGGGGCCAGGCTGGGAGGTGGGCCCGGGTCGACCGCCGGGGCGGGTTCAAGTGTTAAGTAAGAACAGAACGCCCCACGCGGCACAGCACACCCCGGGTTGTACGCGGACCCTCCCATGCATGCGGAACCACATGAGCAATGATCAAGCTCAAACAAACCGGCCGTGGTATCAACTACGTGCGTGTGTCAACCGTCCAATTGTCAAACCACCAACTCGCCGAAACGCCGCCCGGCCTGCCCAGGCCCTCTTCCACCAGCACTGCCGCGCCGCCCTCCGCTCTTGCCCCGTACGTCACGCCCTCATCAGGCCGCCGGCCGCACATGACACTCAGACTCACACGACCCTGCCGCCCCTCGCCTGGCCTCACCTCCTCGCGCCCCAAGCCAGCGCCGGTACTCCCCCACAGCACAGCAGCCCCCTCCCCTGGCCTCCCTGGCCTCCCCCGGCCTCCGTTCCCCTCGCTCAGGCAGCCGGCCGCAGGTGGCCCTCCTTGACCAGCACCGCCGCATCGTGCAGCCGCTCCGCCACCCGGTCGCGCAGCCCCACCCGCGGCCCCGAGCCCCGTGCGCCCCCCGCGCCACCGCCTCCGTGCTGCACCGCACCGCCCGCTGCGCCCTGCTGCCCGCCGCCAGCAGCCGGGCCCTGCGAGGCGCCACTGCGCGCTGCCGCAGCCGCCGCGCCCGCCATGGCGCCCTCAGCTGGCAGCGGCTCCAGCACCCGGCTGATGAGGTCATCGATGCCAGCGAAGCATCCGCCCGGGCCGCACTGCTCCGGTGCAGGGCCCGGTGGCGGCGGCGCCTCGGGCGCGGCCGCGGCGTCGCGGTCATGGCGGTGCGGCAGCGCGGCGGAGGCGACCGCGGCGGCGGCGCTGCCGACGGCGTGCGCTCCTGCCGCCGCGGCGCGACGGGCGGCGTCGACGGTGGCCTCGGCGGCATGCGCTGCGCAGGTACCGGCCAGCTCGCATGCGCGCCTGGCGGTGGCGGCGGCGCCTGTGATGGCGGCGCCGCCAGCGTGTGCGGCCCTGGCAGCGGCGTCGGTGACGGCAGCGGCGGCGCCCTTGGCGACGCCGGCGGCACCGTGGAGTGCCGTCGCCGTTGCACCCTCCACCTCCGCGGCCTTCTCACCAACGGCTTGGCCAGCAGTCCGTAGGCCGCTGCCGGCGGCGTCGGCGACGTCACTGACGGCACCGCCGACGGCGCCGGCGGTGTCCTTGACGGCGCCGCTGACAGCGGACACCGCAGCGTGAGCGGCTGCTGCAGCCGAGCGATCCGCTGCGACCAGGGCCCTGGCGGCGGCCTTTGCGGTGGCGGCAGCGGCCTCCGAGGCATCCTTAGCGGCACCGCCAGCGGCACCGCCAACGTGACGTGCGGTGGCGGCGGCGGCATTCTCGGCTGCAGCCACTGCCTTTGCCGCCGCCTTGACGGTATCAGCGGCGGCCTCAGCGGCGGCCTTGAGGGCGTCTCCAACGGTGCCCGTTGTGCCGCGAGCTGCCGCCGCCGCAGCGCGCTCTGCCGCCGCGAGGGCATCAGCCGCAGCCTTGGCCGCCGCCGCAGCGGCGCCGGAGGCATCCCTCGCGACGCGGCTGGTTGCTTGCGTGGCGTGCTTGGCAGCTTCCGCGGCAGACCGTTGCGCCGCGGCCACGGCCTCCTTCGCTGCCGTCACAGCCTCGGCCGCGGCATGCCTGGCAGCACTGACGGCATCGGCGGCGCCTTCCACCGCATGCTTGGCGGCGCCGCCGACAGCACCGACGGCCTTCCACATCATGCTGGCGGTCGCGCTATTGGAAACGGCATCGCCCACGGCGCCGATGGCGGCGGTGGTCGCGCAGGCGGCGTCTCTGACGCCGCCGGCGGCCACGCAGGCGGCGTGCCCGACGGTCGCCGCTGCATTGTGTTCCGCCGCCGACAGCGCCTCCACTGCGGCCTTCGCTGCGTCTCCGGCGGCCCGCGCAGCGCCAACTACGGCCTCGTCGCCTGCTGCAACCTGCCGCGCCGCCGTCCGACCAACGGCACCGACGGCACCCTTGACCGCCTGCCCCGCCGCCACAAAGCCGTCCACGGTAGCATGAGCCGCATGCACCGCAGCGTCCCGGACCGCGCCAACAGCGCTGGCGGCCTCAGTCGCCGCCCTCGCAGCTGCCTCGGCGGCGGCGTGCTCAAGTGCCGCGGCTCCGGCGGCTGCGCCGGTGGCGGCGTCCTTGACGCCGCCGACGGCGGCCTGCGCTACCTGCGCTGTCTTGGAAACAGCGGCCTCTGCAGCAAGGCGCGCGACCTCGCCCGCATTCTCGGCAGCCGTAAGGCCGCCGACGGCGGCGCGGCCCACGGCGGCGCCGGCCTCTCGGGCGCGCCGCGAAGCCACCTCGGCAGCAGCGCGGGCCCTGTCACGTACTGCGGCAGCAGCACACTCGGCGGCCTGCTCCGCCGTGGCAGCGGCTTCGCATGCCCGACGCGCCGCAGCCGCCGTCGCGTGCACGGCGCCACCAGCGGCGCCCTTGACGGCCCCAACAGCGCCGTCCGCAGCGCCCTTCACTGCGCCAGCAGCATCAGCAGCCGCATCCTTGGCGGCGCCGATGGCGCCAGCCGCAGCGTCCCTGGCGGCGCAGACGGCGCCGCCGACGCACGCGCCGATGTCGTGGCAGACCTGGCCCGCGGCAGAGGCCCAGCACGCGGCGCTGTCGGCGGCGGCATGCAGGACGCAGCCGGCGGCGTCGTGCGCATTCTCGGCAGTGCAGACGGCGGCTGCGCCGACGGCATGCAGACCCGGCGGTAGCCGATGGCTGGTGCCGTCCGCGGCGGCGAGCTCAGTGCCGACGACCGCGTCGACGGCACCGGCGGCGGCACCGCTGGCGTTGGCCGCCGCAGCCACAGCCGCGCCCTTCACCGCACCCGCCATGTCGGATGCCTTGCGGGCGAGGGATGTGGCTGCGTTGGCAGGCGCGGAGATCCGCTCAGAACCGCCGCCGAGGACGCGCCCGGCGGCCGCCAGGTTGCTGAGCACCCAGCCGGCAGACGCGGCGCCGCGGCGCTCCGCCTCCGCCACAAACTGCACCGCCCGGGACACACCGCCCCTGACACGAGCCTGGACCAGCGACACTTGCCCTCCCAGCGCCGCCTCGCCCTCCGTCACAGCGCCGCCGGCCCGATGCGCTGCCTCCTGCGCGGCGTGTCGCGCCCCCTGCGCCGCCTCCCACGCGGCGCCGCCGGCGTGAGCGACTCCGCCCGCCAGCTTGCCAGCGCCCTCCGCCGTCGCCTCCGCCGCTTCCGTCAGGTTGCCCCGCAGCTGCTCGAGGCCCGAGCGCGGCGGCGGCGGCGGCGGCGCGTGGGGGCGCGGCGCCAGCGGCAGCGGCGGCACGCGCCGCCACAGCGCCCGCAGCAGCCAGCGCGCCGGCCGCGTTACCTTCCAACAGGCGCGGAAGGGTCCGGTCAGCCAGTGCCAGGTGGCCTTGGCGACGACGTGGACCGCATGGTGTCCCATGCCGGCAGCTGTCGCGGCCGCGTGGCCGGTGCCATGGGCGGCGGCGGAGCCCGCGGCGACGGCGCCATGCGTGACGCGGTTGGCAGCGTCCTTGACGTCGCCGGCGGCTGTCGACGCCGCGCCGACGACCTGCTCCGCGGCGCCGTGGGATGCATCGCCGGCCGCTCGGCCCCCCTCGGCCGCCTGCCCGCTAGCGGTCGCCGCCGCTCCAGCGGCTCTCTGAGCGGCTTGCTTGACTGCTTGGGCGGCGTCGCTAGCGGTCGCGGCCGCGCCGCGGGCGGCGTCAGCGGCTGCGTGCGCAGCGCGGGCTGCGGCCTCACCGCCCGCCTCGCTGGCGGCGTGCTCCGCCCGCTGCGCGGCATCGCCGGCGGCTGCTGCGGCCGAGCTGACCCCCTGTGCGGCTCTGCCGGCGACGCCGCTGACTCCGTGCGCGGCCGCTGCCGCGCCGCCAGCAACGGCGTCAGACACCGAGTGCGCGGCGCCATTGGCGGCCCTGGCGGCATCGGCAGCAGTCCCCTCGGCGGCCCCCGCAGCGGCCTCCGCCTGGCGCCGAGCGGCACCCGCGGCCGACCGGGCCTTGTCGGCGACCTCCCTCGCGGCCCGCTGCGTCGCCTGCGCCGCGGCCCCCGCAGCCCCGGTCACGCCGCCAACGGCAGCCCTCGCGCAGCCGGCCGTGGCATCCGCTACGTCCAGCCCAGCGCGGGCCGCCCGATGCAAGCAGGCCTCGACGGCCGCAGCGGAAACATCAGCAGCGTGCTTGGCCGCCACAGCCGCGTCCCTGGCGGCACCGCCGGCTCCGACCCGAGCCGCCTTGAGCATGTCTCCAGCGCCGACGGCGGCGCTGCCCAGGCTGGTGGCACCGTGCGTCAGCGCCTCCTGCACCGCCACGCCGCCGGCCTGCAGCACGTGAGCGCCGGCCCGCAGGCCTTGCCGCATGCCGGCGGCGGCGCCGCTGGCGCCACGAATGGCGGCGGCGCCAGCCGCCTCCGTAGCAACGGCGGCGGTGGCGGCGGCGGCGACGCTGGCGTCGGAGATGTCGTGCGCACCGGCGCTGACGGCGGCGGCGGCGTGATCGGCGCCTAGGCGGGCAGCCCTGGCGGCGGTGAGGGCCGCGGCGGTGGCGCCGCCGCTGGGCGTGCTGCCGGCGGCGCCGCCAAAGTCGAGAGTGAGCCCTTGGCGTCGCATCGCGGCGGCCAAGTAGTCGCGTGCCTCTGCCAACAGGGCCGAGGCCGTGTCGGGGGTGGTGCTGGCGGCGGCGGCGCCAGGCCCGGCGGCAGGGCCCTCCTGGCCGCTGCTGCGATTGTGCAGCTCGGCCGCGTCGCTGTCGGGCGCGCCGCCGTGTGGCGCGACAGGTGTCGGCTCGTGGATGCCGAGCGGGTGGCGTGTGAGCAGCATCTGCTGCACCTCTTCAAACCTGACGAGGGCGGGACGGAGGTCGGGGACAAGTCAAGACAGGTTGTCGCTGACGCGTCCATAATCAGGAAAAGCCCATTGCAACGCAACGCATCGCAAAACCCCGCACCGCCACACGGGCCGGCCATCCCGGCCCCCGCGGCCCCTGCCTCACTCGGCAGCCGACTGCTCCAGGTCCCGCACCGCGGCCCGCCACAGCCGCTCGCCCGGCGCCTCGTCCTCGGCCGGCCGGGGCACGCCCTCCTCGCCGCCGCCGCCGTGGCCACCGCGGCCCAGGCGGTGGCGCAGCGCCGCAAAGGGCCGCGTGACGCGGCCCCACACCGTCTGGCGCTGGCTCGGAGGGGCGGTGCGAGGCGGCCCAACTGCCGCCACGACCCGCTCCCGCGCCGCGGCGATGCCGGCGGCGGCGGCCCGCAGGGCAGCCCGTAGCGGCTCCGTCAGGGGCAGGTGCGGCGGCGACGGCAGCCGCCGCGGCAGTGTAATTCTCGGGCCGGTGGTGGTGTCGTCGCCGGGCTGGACCTCGTCGACGGCTGCGGCGGCAGCGGCCGGCACTGGGAGCTGGGTCGACGCCGCAGCCACCGGCCTGCCGAACCAGCCCTTGCTGTGGGCCTTGTCGCCGCCGCCACCAGAGCTGGAGCCGGCGGCGCCGCCAGCCTGACGCCCCCATGGCCTCAGCCCGACTGCCTCCGCCAGACCGGTAGCGGCCCGCCAGGCGGCGCGCAGCGGCGCCGCCGCCGCCGCGGCCGCGGCGGCCACGGGCCCGTGCGTGGGCGGCACCTCCGTCACCGCGGGATGCTCAGCGCCGTGCCCATGCGCCGCCTTCTCGCCGGCCTGCTCGCCGGTGCCGGCACTCGCTTGCGTCAAGCGCTGGCGGCAGAGCAGCAGGGCGTCCACCGCCGCCGTCGCCTCGGTCAGGTCATGGGCGGCGGCGCCGCCGCCGCTGGCATGAGCGCCGTCGATGGCTGTAAGGAGGCGGCCAACGGCGGCGTGGGCGGCGTCAACGGCTGCGTCGAGGCCATCCAGCCTGCGCAGGTACCGTTGGCGACAATGGAGTTGGGGGGTTAGGCTTCAGGCAGGCAGCTGTGAACTGGCAGCACTCTCCCGCAAGCAGCCAACAGTGTTCGCAATGCAACCCACTGCGCCGCTGACTACCCCCGTCTACCCTGCTGCAGACTCTGCGGTGGTCGCCGGGCTGTCCGCATAGACCGCCGCATTGCGTAGCGCCGCCGCCTCGCGGGCTGCGCCCTCCGCCAGCTCCCGGCCCACCACCGCCAGGGTACCCGGTGGCAGCGCCAGCAGCAGTGTCGCCGCGGCGCCGTCAGCCGCCGGCAGCTCCGACAGCGCCGCTGGGAGGCCCGGCTGTGGCGGCAGGCCCGACGCCGGCAGCCGCAGGTCAGGCAGGCCGCCGGCTGCGGTGCTGGCACCAGGCTTGTTTCGTGCGGGGCCGTCTTTGGCATGTGCGGAGAAAGGGGGCGCGGCGGAGGCCGCCGCCGCGGCGGCGGCGGAGCCGTCGGCGCCGGCGGGCAAGGTAGGCGGCGGCGCTGCGACGGAGTCGCGCAGAAGCAGCAGCGCGTCATGGACGTGGCTGGCGGCGGAGGCGGCGGTGGCGGAGGCGGTGGCGGGTGCGCCGTGCTCTCCGTAGCCGAGCGCGGCAGCGACCAGGTCCTGCGTCGGGGCGGGGGTGGGGGTGAGGAGTGGGGATGTTTGTGTCACAACTTGAGCTTGAAACACACAGAAGACAATGGCGCACAAGTGAAGGACGCGACGAGCGCCCACACCCTCAGCGTCACACTCGTGCTCGCCCTCCCCTGCAGCACGCCGCACGACACCACCTCCCTTCCCACCGCCCTGGGGACCCACCTCTCCGCGGCCCAGCTCCTGCCCCGCCCGCTCCACAACGGCCGCCAGCCAGGGCCCCAGCGCCGCGGCCGCCGCGACGCCGCACGTCCCCTCTCCCTCTCCCTCGCCCGCCTGCAGCTCCGCCATCAGGTCGTCGCAGTGGCGCCTGGCGGAGGCCAGCGCTGCGACCAGGGGCGCGAGGGGCTCCGGGGTGCTCAGGTCGGCGCGGCCGCCAGCCAGACGCGACAGTGTGCTGCGTGAGGGGCGCAAGGGTGGGGGGCGGGGGGCGAGGGGCGGGGGGTGAGGGGCCAAGGTTTGCAGCGATGCCGTTGAGGCAGGACAGCATGCAGTGATTACATGAGCGCACAGAGAAGCTCCGTTTGCACGACCATGTGGCTAGGTCGACCGCGTGGCGCCCGGGCCCCTTGCCCCCAGCTTTCAACACCACGACGGGCCCAAGGCGAGCCCTTGCCACTTCCTTCACCGCCCTCCAGCGCGCCCAGTGTGTCCTCACCCGACCAGGCCACGCAGCTCCGCCACCAGCGCCCGCACGCGCCGCTCAGCGCCCGCCGCCGCCGCCGCGCCCCAGGGGCAGGAGCGCTCGCCCCGCTGCTGCGGCTGCGGCTGCACCTGCGCCGCCGCCGCCTGCTTCTCATGCTGCGCCACGACGCGCTCCGCGTCGTGCTGCGCCCCCTCCCGCTCGTGCTCCTCCCGCTCGTGCTCCTGCCGCTCGTGCAGCATGGCCTCGACCTCCTGGTGCACCCAGGGGTTCTCATCCCAGGCCTCGGGGCTGCGCATCTCCGCCGCCAGCCCCGACGCCGCCTCGCCGGCGCCCGACACCGCCGCGCGCAGCCGCGCCGCCAGGCCAGCCGCTGCGCCGCGCAGCAGCGCCGCCGCCGACGTCCACGAGCCGTGCTGCGGGTCTGGGGCACACTCATCGACGGCGCCTTGCCTGTCGGCGCTGTGCGTAGCAGCCGAGCTGTCAACTGGTAGCGTCACGAGCGGTGCCACAACGTCCCATGCGAGCGGGTTGAGCAAGAGGGTGGCGATGCCGGCGCCGGCGGCGTCCTGGGCGCCGGCGCCCTCCTTGTCGTCGTCGCTGCCCTTTGTAGCAGCAGCCTGGCCGCGGCTGCCGGCCGCGGGCTGCTGCGCAGCAGCGGCCTTGGCCGAGTGGGCGCTCGCGGCAGCGGCGGCCGGTCCCTTGCCGCCCGCCACCGCCGCGAGGCTCAGCAGCAGAGTGCCCGCCAGGAGCAGGGCTGCGAGGGGCGGCGCGGCGGCCCGCCGCCGTTGCCGGCGCGGGGGCCGCAAGCCGGGCATCCTGTATTCGCTTGCGCGCAGAGTGGAATTGCTGTGTGCGGTGCTGTTGCAGCTAAGTATGCGTCTGTGATATTCGGATAAGTCGCCGAGAGCATCGCTGAGCGAGACGCAGCGGTATCGGTCGAGGTCCGCGTCACTCGGACATGGGCAACCCACGGGTCACAGCGCCGCTCCTCGCGGCCGCTGCCTCGGCTCCCCATCGTTGCACGCTTGACTGAGCTTACAGCTCGGCTCCCCCGTCCTGCGTCCTCGCCGGCTCTGGCCGGCCAACCCCCGCCTCCTACCCCCTTCCGAGCCCCCTGCGTCCGCCAGCACGTCGCCCCTTCCGCCCCCTGCTCTCCCCCTGCTCTCCCCCTGCTCTCCCCTCCTGCCCTCTGCCCCCTCATTCCGAGTTGAGCACGTCCTTGATGGCCAGCACGTCCGGGTGGTCGGGCCCCAGCTCGCGCTCCTGGATGCCCAGAGCGCGCTCCAGCAGCGGCCGCCCGATGTCCTCGCGGCCCTGCGGCGGCGGCAGCAGCGGGCATGCAGAGCAGCAGGGCTTGGGGCGCGGACAGTGGGGGCTGCCCTTACGCCCAACCCCTTCCTCCCCATCTCGCCACACCTGCTCCCCCACCCGCTCCCTCCACACGGGCCCCTTCCCCTGCCCCCACCTGCTCCAGGTGCAGCACCGCCAGGTCGGTGAGCGTGTGCGCCACCTCGGCGTGCTCCGAGCCGAAGGCGCGCTCGTAGATGTCCAGCGCGCGCTCGTACAGCGGCAGGGCCCTGTCGTACTCGCCCTACAGGTGGAGTGGGGAGCAGCCAGGGTCAACGCAGCATAGGGCCAGCAAGTGTTGCAGTGCACGACCACGTAGCAGCAGGGGGGCTGCCGATGGCAATCGGCTGTGGCCACGCTCCGCTCAGAAAGCCAGCCTTATCAACCAGAGGAAGACAGACGGAGCCATGCTGCGCAGTGTACGCGAGCCAGTGAGCCTGGGCAGCCTCCAGCCATATCGACACCGTGGCGGTGCCAGCGCACTGCCCTTCCCTTCCCCTCCCCTCCCCTTACCCCTACCCTCCCCGCCGCACCTGCTGGTTGTACAGGATGGCCAGGTTGGAGCAGCACTCGGCCACGTCGGGGTGGTCGGGCCCCAGCGTGGCCTCGCGGTGCTCCAGCTCCGCCTCGAACGAGGCCGGGTCGTCTGCGGAAGAAAGGGAGGAACAGAGGCGAGCCAGGGTCCAGCGTGCTTAGAACAGGCAGAACCGTGGCAGCGGCTTGTTTTGGATTATATATACGCGCAACCGCTGCCCCCGCACGGCGCTGCCCTGATGGCAGCGACCCGCTAGTGGGCCCACCTGGCGCGGGCGGCGGCGGTGGCGGCGGTGGTGGCGCTGCAGCGGGCGGGGCCTTGCCCTTGGGTGGCTTGCCCGCAGGGCCGCCCCCGCCGCCGCCCCCGCCGGCGTTGGAGTGCCGCGGCGGCGGTACGCGTGGCGGCGGCCCCGACGGCGGCGCGGGCGCGGGCGGCTCGGCGTACCCCCCGCCGCCTCCCGCTCCGTCCAGGACGGCGTCCACCTGGGGGGGGGGCGGCAGGGTTGGAGGGCAGCAGGGTGGGGTGATGGGACAGTAGTGGTGCAGCAGCAGTTGCAGCAGCAGGAGGAGGCGCCGAGCTGGCCGTGTCCTGCGCTCCTGATGAGCGCACTGCCGGGGCTGCCCCCTGCTCCACCCGCGCGCACCTGCTCCTTGATCTTGGGGTTGACGTCCCGCGGCATGAACTTGCGGATGGCGGGCCCGACCAGGTCGAACACTTCCTTGGTCACCCGCACGGACTCGCTGCGCACATCTGCACAGGGCGGCAGGAGCAGGCGCACACAGGCGCGGCGGCGGACATGAGGTCAGGTGCCGTGGAGCCAGCACGCGCGGGACAGAGTGGGCGCTCGCACCAGCCGCTGCTCCACAGCGGCCACATGCCGCCTTGACGCCTCGACTTGACCAGCCCGGAGCCCGGCCGCGATCACCGGCCGCGTGCGCAGGCAGGCCACTCAGATGATGCGCTGTGCAGCGAGCGGCGGAGCCCGGCAGGTGGTGCGCTGCGTGTGCGGCACGGCTGTGCTGTTTCTGTCCTTTACCCCCCCCCCGCCTCACCCGCGTTTGGCGAGTTATAGGCCTTGCCCACGAACTCCATGAGCTCGCCCAGGTCGAAGCCTTCGCCGGCTTTGGAGATGCCCACCAGCGGCACCAGGTCCTACGGCGGGGCCAGACCGGGGCAGGCGACGGGGCAGCACGGGGTTAGTGGCAGAGGCGCGTGTGGGTCTCGAGCATGGCCTGAAAGCCGTGCAGACGGTACCCGCTGCGCCCTTCGGCGCCGTGCTCTGCCGTACCCGGAGCAGCTGCAGCACGCCCAGCACGGGGCGCCACGCGGACTGGTTCTTGATGGGCTTGACGATGACGTCCGTGTGCGCCACGAGCGCCGCCTCCTTGACGGTGGCCAGGAAGATGATGCTCTCCTTGCTTGCCTCGCTGGCAGGACGGGCGCGAGGAGCGGGGCAACAACAGGACAGCGGGCGGCAGTGGCAGGTTGGCCAGGCTAGGCGGCCACCACACGCGGCCAGGCTCGCACCAGGCCTGATGCCCGCCCACCACGACCAGTGCCGACAAGACACCTGGCAACTTCACTCGCACCCAGCCCCCGGCACCCACGCCGCGGCATCCTTCTCCCAGGCCCCCACGCCGCGCCGCTTCACGCACGCACCGCAGCCGTGCGTTGTTGTCGCCCAGCTTGTCGACCAGCGCCGGCAGCACCGCCTCGCACAGCGACTCGTGGTCGCGCGCCGAGCCCAGCCCGCTGTCCACCAGCGCCGGCAGCAGCGCCAGGCAGCCCAGGTACACGTTGGCCACCTGAGGGAGGGGAGGAGAGAGAGGGGCGTGGAACGGGGGAGAGGCGGCACGCACGCTTCCGAGGTTCTATTGCTGCCGACACCGTCATACATCCCACATGGAGGGGGAAGGTGCATAGTGGGTGAGGAGAGGTGCGGACAGTGAGACGTCCGCCGGCAGCCCAAACATCGCATGGGGTCATGTGTTCCAGTGTTAGGTAGCACAGAACCCCACACGCGGCACGGCACGCCCCGGGTAGAGTGGCGCATGGGGTCATGTGTGTAGTGGGTTACACAAGGCGAAGGAGGGGGCTGCCAGGGTGGCGCTGGGTGGCAGGCAACCAGCAGCGGCCACTGCGCACTGTGCCGCGTGTGGGGGTCTGTTCTACTTAGCACTGGAACACATAGCAACACGCTCTGCCGGCCGATGCCATGGCGTCGCTCGGGACTCGGCATACGTGGCGGCACCAGTCATACGGGCAGCACCGCGCACGGGGCAGCACCGCGCACGGGCTGCCCTAGCGGGCGGCGGCGCCCCGCCTGCCCCCACCTTGTCTTTCATGCCGCGCACCGCCAGCCGGGTGAGCGTGCGGTACACGTCACGGCGGCCCGCAAAGGAGCCGGAGGATACCTGAGGGCGCGGGGCAAGCGGGCGCGTCGCACGGAGCGTCGAGCTGCCTCCCATGTCGCATGTCGGCCGCACCGCCCCACCCAGAGCCTGCTCCCCGGCCGGCGGCGCCCGCAGCCCAGCGGCGCACCTCCTTGCCCAGCCACGTGACGGCGGCATCGCGCAGCTGCCAGTTCTTTGAGAAGAAGGCCCGCGCCACGTGCTCGCCCGCCAGCTCCTCCAGCGGCTCCGCCTCCTTGGCCACGGCGCCTGTGGCCGAGGGGCAAACGTGAGGACGCGTGGGCACTCTCAAACATTCTGGGCACGGTGGGCAACACCATCAGGACGGCGGTCGAGGAGGCGACGCACACATGCACACCGCAGCGTGGGCGCTCACATGCCCCCCTGGCTGCTGCTGCGCCTGGGGCACAGCACAGCGACCAGCCCTCGAGCTCGGGCGGCGGAGCCGTGGGCGCACACGCGAACTGCTCCTGGCTAGTGGCATTCTGTATTACTCCAGCGACCCGCTCTGCGTGCGGCTGCCTGGGCGCCACATTGGCCTGCCGTGCAGCAACGCCACCCCAGCCCGGCGACCCGGCCCACCCGGCAGGGCCTCCGGCGCCGGCAGGTCGCTGGGCCAGCCCTGCGGCGCGCCCACGCTGCCGTCGTCCGCGCCCATCGGAGGCGCGTTGTTCTGCCGCCGGACCGCCGCCGCCGCCAGCTGGTCGTCGCCGGGCGTGTAGCGGCCCTTGCCCATGGCGGGCCGCTCGTCGTAGGCCTGGTGGGCCCCCGACTGGTGCGTCATGGGCCCCGGCGCGTACTCGTCGTCCACCTCCTCGACTGCGAGGCCAGCCGCAGCAGACCGTCAAGTGGTGGCGGGCTGCATGGCACACATGCTCGCAGCCCGTCGCGCATGCTCCCGCTGGACCCTCGGTCGGCCTCGCCCAGCCCGCCCGTCCCTGCCCCGCCGACTTACTCCTCGGCCCGCCCGCGCCCGGCGAGTTGGCCTGGGAGCCAGAGCCACGAGCGCCCGAGCCTGGCCGCCCGCCCGCCACGCCCGAGCCCGGACGCCCGACGCCCACGGGCTGCTCGTCGTACGCCAGCGCTGGAGGGCCGCCGCTGACGGACACCTTGCGGCCGCCGCCGCCGCCGCCCAGCACGCGGTTGAAGATGTCGTCGGGGCTCTTGCCGGCGCCGCCGCCGCCGACGGGCGCCATGGCAGCGCCCTCGCCGGCGGCTCGCAGCTTGTCCATGTCGGCCTTGATGGCCTTGGCGGTGTCGTAGTCCTCCTTCTCCACGGCCGCGCGCTTGCGGGCCTCCAGCTGCGCTATCTTCTGGCCCACCACCTTGAGCCGGTCGATGGAGGCCTGCGGGGGGACAGCAGGGCAGCGTTGGGCGGAAGGGGCATGGGTTTGGAGAGGGCCGCGAAGGCGTCGGCACGAACAGGACTCAGGCCGGGGCGGCGGCGCAACCGGCAGGCAGCTGCCGTGGCTGCTCCGACCAGTTGTTTGGCGCACTCGGCTTGGCGCACCTTGAGCACCTTGGCCGTGTCGTAGTCTTCCCGCGCCACCGCCTCGTCCTTCTGCCGCGCCAGCTCCCGGATCTTCACCGCCGTCACCGTGTCCACGTGCAGGTCCAGGTTGACGTCCGCCATGTCGGCGGCGGCGGCGTTGTAGTAGGGCTGCGGCATGAGGGGTGCAGCACCACGGGCAAGGCGTGCTGGCGTACGGCACTACGACCCGCTCGCCATGACCAGGGAGAACGGGGAGGCAGGCCCTGCGACACGCGCAGCGTCGCGAGCAAGACACGCGCAAGAGGGGCGCAAGAGCAGCTTGGCAGGAGCAAGCGAGACTGGCGGCTGGATGGGTGGGGTCCAGGCGCCGCCCGGCTCGCACCTGGGCGGACTGCACGGGCGGGTGCAGCTGCAGGAAGCCGATGGGGCCATCCGCGGGCGCCGCCGCCCGCTCGCCGATGAGATTGAGCGCGATAATACCGACCTGCGATGCAGCGGTTGGACGGGAGGAGGCACCATGAGCCTTGCCATGGGCTCGGCGGGCTTGTGCATGCGCCCCACCTAGTAGCTGCTGGCTCCCAGCGATGTAGGTCGGTGCATGCGCGCTCGCCCGGACGGCTGCGCTCGTCAGCGCGCTGCCATGGCGCTAGGGAAAGGCAGGCTACGCTATGCGCGTACGCGCTGCAGGCTAGGAGCAGGCGGGATGGCGGTTGCCCAGCGACATCGCAACAACGCCTGCTGCCGGCTGCGGCTCCAGATGCTTCAGGGCGGCGCCTCTATGCTCCGCCCGCTACATCGGAGGGCCCAGCTGCTGCTGTGGCCGCCATCCGGCGGCCCGACTCCCTGCCGGCTGCACCTGGTTGTAGATGTTAAGCTTGTTGACGTGGCAGCGGTGTATGAGCAGGCGGATGAGGTACGCCTGCACGCTGACGTGCACGCTCTTGAGCTCGCGGGCCTGGTGGTTGCTGCGCTCATTGCTGTCAAACGACAGGTAGCCGAGCCGCTTGAAGACGCAGTTGTTCGGGTCCGTGTCGAGTACATTGGCCGGCGCCCCCACGAACACTTCCACCCGCGTGGCGATCTGCATGCGGGGCCGGCGGGGCCGTGAGCTGCCGCCGCGGGCCCAGGACAAAACTGGGGCGGCTGCCAGCAAAGCGGCCGACCATGGGGCCTGCCACACCTTGTACTCATGCGACAGGATTTGAATCTGCTGCACTTTGCACGTGTGCTCCAGCCTCAGCACAATCTCCTGGGGGTACTTGCAAAACCTGGGCCGGGCGGGGTAGGAGGGGTGTGCTGGGCGTGGGGTGCCCGGCCGCACTCCGGCCCGCGGCCCAACAGGTGTGTTGCGCACCTGGGCGACTGCCATCCGCGCGTCTGTGGGCTATGGTATAGGAGCTCACGCACGGGGTAGTCCGTGTCCTGCGGTGTACGCTGACGAGTTGGCACCATCGATTATAGAAGCCTGCCGAAGGCTGTCGCCGCGCACCTCGCCAGAGCACGCGTGGACCGTGAACCGCAATTTCTGCGGCCCTCCTTGTGCTTTCATAGCGCAGGGAACGTCATGAACACGGCCGCGCGACTTTGACTAGGAATGCCGCGCCAGCTGCCGTGCGGAAGCCCAATGCAATGTGATAGCGATGGATCAGCAGCACAAAGGTAGGTACAGCGTGGGGTAGAAGCGTGTGCAGGCCGAGGAATGCACAAAGCCAAGAATGTGTTTCTCCTTAAGCAGCTACTCCGGTTCTCAGACTACTGTATGTACACACAACTTGTACATGCTAAAAACAGACTAGTATTGCATAGGGACACGCTGTGTTTTGCCCCCGCTCAGCACGCAGAACCCCGGCATCGCGTACAACTAGCTTTTGCGATGCCCAGATGAGCTTACCTATGCCTAGCTTCCGATCGAGACGACATGGGGAGGCTGCAGGGCCTGGCGCCGAGCTGCGGTGGGCGACAAATGCAACGGTGCTGTTTGCGACGTGCTGCTTACCCGTTGAGTTGGTGATCATGATTATTGCCTGGACGAAATGCAGGCATTGCAGGACGCATGCTGGGTGCCCTGCAGCGGTCCCACGACTCATGCAGGCGCGTGCTTGGCGACTTACGAACGTGCAGGCTGTCTGTGGGCCCTCGATTGACGCATACTCGCTCTTTGATGCGTGCAGGGGTCTGGGGTGGGTGTCACGCGGCTGTGATGCCCGCGAATGCTGCTCCATCAACGCGCCGCCCCGCAGCTCAGCGGAATGCAAGCAGGCGAGTAAGGGGCGGACTTCCCCAACGGGCAACCTTCGGCGTCGCCATCGATGACTTTCATCCTAGCTTGAGCTATCCCGCACTCTCCCCGGCACCCCTCCTCCAGGCGCTGTCAGCAAGCCCTGCTGCCGCCACCTCGCAACCAGCAGCACAGGCGCGGAGCTTCTCCTCATCCGGGCTCAGCTCACATGCCCCTGCTGGCGGAGCTCCTGCGTCCCTCCGGCCTCTGCTCGGGGCCACGGACGGCGCTGCATCAGCGGCGCCAGCCGCCGCCCCGCCTGCGGGGCCCCTTGAGCCCAGCCCGCCGCACGACTACCAAGGCCTGACCCGCGCATGGCAGCAGCTGAACGCCGCGTCACCTGCACCGGCCATCGCTGCCGCTGGGGCCGCCGCCGGCTCGGCGCCGCCCGCAGGCGCCGCCGCAACCAGCTGTGCGGCCCTGCATGAGCACCTGATCGAGCAGACCTGCCTGGCCCTGGACCAGCGTCACGCGGAGCACCGACGCCGCACTGACGCAGCCGACGCCCGTCATCTGCGCCCCTGGCGCGACCCCTCCGGCGGCGGCTGGGCCGCCGCCGCCGGCGGTGACCCGGCCGACGCGCCGCCGCTGGCGGCGCTGACCGCCGCCGTCGCGGCGGCCTGCCGCGGCTCCTCGCCGCCGCCGGACCTCGCACGCAGCCTTGTGGCGGCGGCGGCGGTGGCGGCGCCGACGGCGCCCTGGCCCGCGGCCGCCAGCCTGCTCCGCAGCCACATCGGCATGGGCACGCTGGGCGCTCGCTTCCTGGAGCTCACGCTGTCACGGATAGCGCAGATCCCGCCACCCGCCCGGCCCACTAGCAACAGCAACGCGCGCAACGGTGCCCGGCAGCCTGCTGCTGCCGCTGCCTCTGCAGCTCCCGGCACCGCGGCGCCGGGCCCCGACGCGGCCTCTGCTGTGAGCCTCGTGCGCTCGCTGGCGGTGCTGGCGGCGGCCGGCGGCGCCGCCACCCGCAGCGTGCCGCCGGCCATGGCTGCGCTGCAGGCGCACTTGGCGGCGGCGCTGGCGGCGGGGCCGGCGCTGCGCGGCGGGGCGCTGGTCGAGCTGGCGGCGATGCTGGGCGACGTGACGGCCTGTGGCTGGAACCACGACAAGCACCCCGCCTTCCTGCTGGCTGTGGGCGACTACCTGGCCTCGCCGGACACGGCAGCCGTGGCGAGGCCGCTCCGGACGGGGACGGGCGCAGGGCAGGCCGCTGCGGCGGCGGCGGATGGGCGCGGCGCGGGCGCGGGCGCGAGTGCAGGCAGCGTGCCTGGCGGCGGCGCGGCGGAGCTGCCGCCGCCCGCTCGGCTGGCGGGCCTGACGCCGGGCAAGGTGGCGGGCGTGCTGGCGGCGTACGGGCGCACGCGGGTGTACCACGGGCCGCTGCTGGCGGGCGCCATGGACGCGCTGGAGGGCTGCCTGCCGTCGCTGACGCCGTCGCAGGTGGGTGTGGGTGTGCCGCAGGGGCTGTGGCGCGCGTCACGGCGCATGCAGGAGCTTCACCGCGATCGTACCCTGGGCAGCAGCAGGGGAACGTTCCAGGCCCTGCGCGTCGTCTGCTCCCCTGGCCACGGGCCAGCACGCGCCCCACGCCGTCCTCGCCCCTGCCCTCAGGCCGCCCGTGCGGCGGTGGCCCTGGCGCGCTTCCAGGCCGGCCGCCCCTCACTGCTGCGCCGCCTGGCGCTGCACGTGGGCGGCCACCTGCCGGGCGCTGCCGGGGTGGACCAGGCGGCGGACGCAGCCGAGGCGCTGGCGCGAGCTGGCGCCACCGAGGAGCGCTTCTTTGCGGTCGCGGGCGCGACGGCCGCGCGCGAGGCGGTGGAGGCGCTCGCAATGCTGCAGGCGGCGCGGGCGCAGGGGAGCGCGAACGGCGCGGCTCCGCCGGGGGCGGAGGTGCTCGGCGCCGGCGCGGCGGGCGCAGCGGCGGGCGGCCATCTTGGCAGCGGCCTCCGGGTGTGGGAGCCCGGGGAAGCGCAGGCGCTCGCCACTGCGCAGCGTAACTCGGGGCTCGAGGCGGCGCATGCTGCGGTCCCGGCGGCGGACGAGGGCACGCAGCCCGCTGCGCGCCTACCCACATCCCACGCCAGGGCCCCCGCCGGTGGCGCCGGCGCGGTCGCAGGGGCTGAGGCCGCTGCTCCGCCGCCCGCCGGCGTCGCCCGCTCCCTAGGACTTAGCCCCTGGGGTCAAGAGGTGGACGCCAGCCGTGCGGCGCCGGGGCTGGAGCCCTGCACCACGCTCAAAATAAGCGGCCTGCCGCCCTCACTCAAGCCCGACAGGTGCGGCCAGCCATCGTTGTTGTAGAGCTGGCGACCCTCGGCGCCAGTGGCCTCGGCGGACACGTGGCGCGCCGCCGCCGCCCCACCCCACACCGCAGCCATCCCGCTTGCCGTAAGCTCACACCGGCCTCCTTGCCTGTCTGCCTGACCCTGCCTCCCCGCCCCCTGCCCCATCTCGTCCGCAGGCTGCTGCAGGAGCTTCTGGCCATCCCCGGCGCCAACGTCTCCATGTACTTCATGCCGTACAAGCACCGCGACGGCGGCGGCGGCAGCGGCGTCGCCTTCGTGGCCGCTGCCTCGCCCTCGGGCGCCGCCGCCATAGCGGAGCGGCTGAGGGCGGCGCCCCCGTGCGGCATGGACTCGGTGAGCCGCCCGCCGCCCTGTCGCCCTGTCGCCATGTCGCCATGTCGCTATGTCGCCATGTCGCCATGTCGCCATGTCGCTCTCTGATGCCGCGCACTAGCTGTTCCGCTGCTCGGTCCTGTCAGCCGACCTGCTCCGCTCTGCTCTGTGCGGAGCCCCTAACGCGCCGCTCCCCGTGCCCTCCCCACCCCTGGCAGCTGCCCTCCGTCTCGCACGCGTCCCAGCCGTGCGCCGACTCGCTGCTGAGCTGGCTGCTGTCGCGGCGCGAGCACCACCCCGCCTACGTGCCGCGGGCTCGGGCCCTGAACACCACCGGTGAGCGGCCCGTGCTGCTGTACACCAGCGGCAGCCTGGCGGGCCGCCGGCAGGCCCTGGAGCTGACTGACGTGAAGCTGGCCGATTGCCCGCTTGGCCGGCGACGCCCCGCGCCCGCTACGGCGGCGGCCGCCGCGACGGCAGCGGCGGAGGCAGAGGCGGTGGGCTCGGCGGCCCGGCCGGCTGTGGAAGGGGCGTTTGCGGGGCCGGGGCGAGGCGCGGCGGCGCCAGCGGCAGAGCAGGCGGCGCTGGAGGCGGCACCGACCCGGTCGGGCACTGGCGTGACCACACAACCGCCAGCGTCGCAGTCGACCGCAGCTGCGCCGCAGCCGCGGCCTGCGCCAGCGGCAGAGCCCTCGGTTCCGGCATGGGCCGAGCCGTCGGCGCGGCCCGGTGCCTCCGCCGCCGGCGGATCGGCGCCGCCGCCCGAGCCGCTGCCGACCCCGCCGGAGGCGGCCTCCGCCGCGGCGGCGTTGGCCGCGCAGACGGTAGCGGCCGTGGCGATGGCGTTAGCCACCACGGACGGACACACGCAGCGGCAGGCATCGCCAGCGGCCTCGCTGCCCGGCCATTTGGGTCCACACCTGGGGCCGGGGCTGGGCCAGGGGCTGGGCTCCAGGGTGGAGCACCTCGGCCGCCTGGCGCACGCCATGGCCGCGCTGTCGTACGAGCACGGGGGCTTCCTGGCGGCCCTGGGGAAGCTGCTGGACGCCGCCGTAGAGCCGCTGCGCCGCCAGCCTGCGCTGGCGGCGGCCGTGCTGCCGCAGCCGGCCGGTGGCGGCGCGTCCGGGGCGGCGGAGCCGCGGTGCCGGGAGCCGGAGCGAGGCCCGGCGGCGGATGTGTGGCAGCGCGAGCGCGGGCGGGAGCGGAATGGGGTGACGCAACAGCGCTCGCCGGCGGCTGGCGAGGCCGCACGTCCCGGGGAGGAGCAGCAGCAGTCTGCGGCGCCCGGGCAACCGCCGGCGCCTCCGCAGGCGCCTGCGGCGCAGCTCGGGGGCCTGCCCTCTCTGCGGACGCTGCTGCAGGGCCTGCACGCGCTCGCCTCGCAGCGGCCCCGGTCCGACGCTGGCAACACCGCGGACGGTGACGCAGCCGTGTTCGGGCGCCTGGCCTCCGCCACGGCCAGCGCGCTGCACGCCTGGGTGCCATCCGACGGCGCGGCGGCGCCTGCCAGCGCCGGCGCTGTCGGCACGCAGTGCAGCGCAGCCGCCTCCCCCGCGCCCGGCCCCGCCAACGCTGGCGCGCCTCCAATGCTGCCGCCTGCGGTGCCGCTGCCCGAGCCCGCGGTCCTGGACCTCCACGTCCGGCTGCTGGTCCAGGTGCTGAACGCCCTGGCCAATCGGTCCTTGCCATCCCCCTCCACCGCCGCCTTCGCGACCTCCCCGTCGACGGCCCCTGCCAGCTGCGACACGGCAGCCGAGTCCGTTGACCCGGCGCCTGCGCCCGCTTCGCAACACGCGGGGCCCCTGGCCGACGCGGCGGCGAGCCTGCTGCGCCACGCCGGCGGCAGCCGCATGCGGCAGCGCTCCGCCTTGGAGCTGCTGGCGGCGCTGGTGCGCTGCCGCCACCCCGACGCGCCGCAGCTCGTCGCCGCGACGGCGCCGCTGCTGGCGGCGACGCCGGGGCGGCTGTCGCCGCCGGCGCTGGCTGCGCTGGCGTGGGCCTGCGCGCGGGTCGGGTGCCCCGGCGACGGCGTTGTGGTGGCGGCGCTGGCGTCTCGCGCGTCGCAGCTGGCGGCGGCGTCCGACCTGTCCACAGGCAAGGCCAGGGCAGGGGGACAGTAGGACAGTAGGACAGGGGCGTGCACAGCGTTAGTGCCGCGCAGCCTCCCGCCCGCAGTCTTGCGCTGCGCTGCCCCTGGAGCAGACCTCATCCACCCGCGTAGTCGGCTGTGCGTCACCTCCAACTTCCCCGCTCCCATTCCTCGTAGGCGAGGCCGTGACGGTGCTGTGGGCGCTGGCGTCCATGGGCTTCGGCGGATGCGCCGCGCCAGCCGCGCGGGGCGCAGCCGAGGCCGAGCCCGGCGGCCGCTCCAAAGCTGGCCGCGGCACGGGCGTGTACGGCGCGCTGATGGCGCTGCTGCGGCAGCGCTACGACTGGGGCGCCCGCGAGCTGCTGCTGCTGCAGGAGGCGATGCAGCTGGCTGCGGCGGCGCGCCTGCCCGGGGAGGGGCTGGCCTTGCCGCCGCTGCTGGCGGAGCTGATGGCCCATGCGGCGGAGGCGGAGGCCAAGGCGGCTGCGGGGGGGGAGGCGGCGGAGGCGGCGGAGGCGGCGGAGAAGCTGGCAACGGAGGGCGCTGGGGCCGAGGTGCTGCCTCACAGCGAGGCGCAGCCGCAGGAGGGGCAGGAGGGGGAGGCTGCGTTGGCAGCGCTCGGGCCGCCGCCGGGGGTGCGGGGCGCGCTCGGCGACGCCTGCGCCGCGCCAGCGCCGAGCGCAGGCGGCGCAGCCGGGCCGGAGGACCCGACGCCCGGCCCCAGCCCTCCCGCGCCCCCGCTGGGCCCCGCCGCGCCCGCCGCCGGCCCTTGCCCCCGCCCGGTGCGCTTGGCCTTTGGCGCGGCGGCGCGTGACGAGGGGCGGCGCCGCTCGTCAGATGGGGGCCCGGGGCTGGGCGCTGACGACGAGGCGGCCTCTGCGGCGGCGCGGCTGATGGGGCAGGTGCTGGCGGCGAGGCGGGGCCTGGCGCTGGAGGAGGCCGAGGGCGTGGTGGTGCGCCTGCAGCTGCCGCTGCCGCTGCCGCTGCCGCTGCCAGAGGGCGTGGCTGCGGGCAGCGTGCGCGAGGGCGCGGCGGTGCGCGGCGCTGCCGCGGGGGCGTGAGGGCGCGCACGAGGGCGCGGTCGGTGGGGGCGTGCGGCACCGCAGGATGGCTGGCGTGCCAGGGTCGGCCGCCTGTAACACGCGATGTGGAGGTATCGGTACGTCGGTGTGTCTCATGTGCGGCAGGCGTTCGTTGGGGTGCTGCGCCCCTGCAGCCGTGCGAGGCTCCGAGCAGCGCTGGACGCCATCGAGGTTGCCGGGTTGCACGACTGCGTGCGGTGGAGCCCTGGGCCCGCCGTGCCGTGCTGCAACCCCTGTTCCTCTGAGCGGCGTCCCTGTCAGCTGCCCAGGGGACGGACGCGGTGGAGTCTCCTGGACGTGCCCCGCCGCCAGCGCCGCTGCCAGGTGCGCCTGCAGCGCGGCCATGGCCAGCGGCACGCTGCGGGTGGCGGCGCCGCCGGCCGCCGCCAGCACTGCGTTCGTGCCGCCTTGGCCCCCATGGCGACCTGCTGCAGTCGGCTCTCGGCCGCATCACGCTGGGGATTCTTGTTACAAAGGCCGACCCACAGGACGCCAGACGTGCGGGTCCAACATGGGCCGCGGGTAACCGGGGTCGCAAAACATGCATAGTAGCGCACAGGCGCGGTCACGGGTCCGTTGCCAGATGGGAGGTGCCTGCATGCCGGCATACCGGTATGCCCAGCTGGGTACCCAGCATGCGACGAAACAGGGGACGACATTGGTGCCAACCGGAGTGTGGACCTGCGAAGCCCTACAGCACATACCTCTTCTGCCTCACGCCCTTCATCTTATTCGAAAGCAGACTAATATGCTCGCACATCGGGTCCTCAGGCCCTCCTCCCCCACGCCTTTCGCCTGATTCAAACCGAGACCACCCCGCTGCGCACGCCCGGCTCACGCCCACGCGCGGAACCAAACCCACATAGCGCTCGCCTTGGCCGCACATAACATTACCCCCCCCACACACACACACATGCACCCCTGGCGCTATATGTGGATGATTGGTACGGCGTCATGTACAAGTACGACATGCGAATTGCGTGGTCGCCTGCCTCCTGCTCGTCTCACGTACAGACGCTGAACCCGGCCTGCGCGAGGCAGCATCACTGACCCCACCCGGCATTGTAGCCGGGCCGCACGCGAGCTCACCATCTCGCCCCAACCCCTGGCGGTTCAGCGCGCCACCTCCGCGCGCCACACTCCCCAACCCACGCCGCGCCACCGCGCCCCAAACCCCGGCCCCGCGCTCCTAGCCACGCCCATCCTGCCCGTCCGCCGCCCCCTCACGGTCCCTCCGGCGCCAGCGCCGCCGCCACCAGGTGCGGCAGCCCCGCCTCCAGCAGCAGCATCTCGAGCGCCGCCGCCTCGCGCTGCGCATCCAGGTGGGCACGTAGCTGCTGGCCCGAGGCGCCGTTGGCGCGGTGCTTGCGGATGCGCACGCTCGCCCGGCAGCCGCGGCCCTGCGGCGTGGCGGACGCCAGGAAGCCGTCGCCGTGCACCGGCAGCCCGGGGGCGTAGCCGCGGCCCAGCACGGCCTTGGCCCAGCGGCGGGCGTCGTCGATGCCCCGGAAGAAGCAGCGGAACTCCTGCTCCTCGGCGGGGCCGCGCAGAAAGGCCTCCACCTGTAAAGGCGGCGGTGGGCGGAAGCGGCCGGGAGGGGGCGGCACGAGGGTGTGGGGCAGGGAGTGGGAACGGGAACGGCGGGCAGGGCGCGGAGCAGCATGCAAGCTCGGAGGGGCGGGCAGAGGGGCGAGCGAGCGAGCCAGCTGCGCCAGTGCCTTCTCCCGCACCCCATGACGCCACGACTCACCGCGGGGTATGCGTACAGCCTCGCCTGCGGCTGCTCCCACGTCAGCCCCGGCGCCCCGCCCGCCGTGGCGGCCTGCAGCGCCCGCAGCCGCGCCACCGCCAGCACGCCCGCCGCCGGCTGCCGGCCGCGCACCGCCGCCGCGATGCGCGGCTCCTGCAGCAACGGCCCCAGCAGCTCGTCCGAGTCGCGCCGCGACAGCAGCGCCGCCACCAGCGCGCCGGCGGCGTCGGCGAACGGACCCACGTCGCCGTCCGCGGCGGCGGCGGCGGCGGCGCCGCCTTCGCCGGCCAGCACCAGCGCCGCCAGCGACACGACGCCCGTCGGCGGCATCTCCAGCAGGGCGGGCGACGCTGCAGCCAGACCAGGCCTGGCGGCGCCGCCAAGAGGGCCCTGCTGGAACGCCGCCGCCACCGCCGCCGCCGCTAGGCTGCGGCGACGGGCGGCGGGCAGGTTGCCGGCCGGCAGGTTGCCGGCAGGTTGCCGGCCGCGCACGCCGCCGCCGCGCGCTGTGCCTCCGGCGCCGGCGCGACCCAGGATGCGCAGCCCGCAGCCATCGCCCGCACCACCCGCACCCCTGGGTGCGGGCCCCGCGAGGCCGCCAGCAGCGGCGCGGCGTCCGGCGACGCCAGCAGCGCCAGCAGGGAGGGCCCGCCGCACAGCGGCTGGAAGCGGTGGCGCTCCGCAGTGAGGGCGGGGCGGTAGCTGGCGGGAAGCCGCGAGCGGGCGGGGCCGGCGGCAGCGGCGGCGGCAGCCGCGGACGTCGACGGGATTGCCAGCGGCGGCCGCTCCGTCATCCCCACCACGGCCTCAAGCAGCGCCGCCGCCGCCGCAGCCGCCGCGGCCTTCCTCGCCGGGCCTGGGCCTGGGTCTGTCAGGCCCGCTCCGCCGCTGCCTTGGGCCAGCGCCAGCGCCTCCTGCTCCACGAGGCGCCGCATCTGACCCAGGCGCTCTCCGAGGGCCTGCATCGCGTCAGCGAAGCCGCCGGCGACGGGCACGGTAGCGGCCCGGGAGCGCGGCCACACCACGGCCACGGCCTTGCGGAAGACCAGCGTGAGCTCGGGGCGGGGGTCGCCCAGGATGAAGCGGGGCTGGAAGGGCGAGGGAGGGGCAGGGCGGGGTGGCGGCAGGCAGCGCGGTGAGGAGTTAGTTCAACTCGGCGTGCAAGTCGGAATGGACGTCGTGATGGGCTTGGTGCGGCGACTCGGCGGCAGATGGAGGCGGACTGGCCGCAAGTCCGTGGCTGCGTAGCCCATGCCACATGTTGGGCACACGCACGAGCCTTCATTGCCACGAAACACTGGCATCCATCCCTCGCTCATGCCCCCGACACCACGCACGCTACGTGGCCCTCCTGAATCTGCTGCACCCCTGCGGCGGCGCCAATCCACAGTCTCCTTGCCCCCCAGACCTTAAGCCCGCACCCCCCGCCACCCACCGTGTACGCGTTGTCGTCCGGCGCATGCCCGCACCGCCCGCCAAGTGGCAGCTAAGCACGTCGGTCGCGAGCTGGCGGCACGGCCCGTACTCGTCGTCCTCCTCCTCCGGCTCCGGCTCCTCCTGTCCTTCCGCAGGCGCCACCCAGGCCTCCAGCCCCCACAGGTCGTTGAGCACCTCACGCATGGCCGCGGTCTCATCGGTGAAGTCCGAGTCGTCCGAATCGTCATCCGAGTCATCGTCATAGTCGTCATAGTCGTCATAGTCGTGCATGTAGCCGTCGAATCCCCAGCCCCACATCCCGCCAAGCAGGCCGCCGCCGCCGAAGCGGGGCCGCTTGCGTTGGTGGTGCCGGTCCCGGGCGCGGTGCCGGTCCCGGGCCGGGTGGACATCGCAAGGCCCGCCCTCATAGTCGACCAGGCCCTCCACCTGGCAGTGGAGGGGAGGGGGTGGAGGGGCTTGCGCTTGGTTTCGTGCGGGGCGGCAGGGAGACTGGCGGGGTCAAAGCGACCGCCGGCAAGCAGCACACTCTATCGAAGCGCGCGTCACCTCATCGCGACGCCGCCCTGCCTTTGGGCTTCCTCCTCCTGCACCTGACAGCTCCCTAGGCCCTGGGCCCCCTGCCCACCGCCTACCTTGCGCGTGACCAGCGCCAGCCGGACCTCCAGTTGCGGGCAGCTCCGCAGCAGCCCCACCATAATCTCGTCGGCGCCCTTGAGGCCCGTGAACGATAGCGCGCCTGGCAGGTACCTATTCGGCGAAAGGGGAGGCAGCAGGGATGGAGTTCGTCAGCGAGGAGGGAAGGCAAGCCGGTGGGTGCTGGAGGTCGAGCATGCTGTAGGCCAGGGCGAAAGGGGTTTCTGGTGCGGCGCAGAGCTGACCCACATGAAAGAAGGCCCGGCACAGCCGCAGGATGGAGTCTTGAGCCGACCCACATGCCTGACGCGGCCGACCCACATCCCTTCGCGCCGTCGCCGCTCGACCCACATGTCGCGGCTCGCTTCCATCCGACCCACGTCCCACGGTGACCCCTCCCCCTCGCGGAAGCATGCGGCCGCAGGCAACCCCACCCCCGACGCCCCGAGAGCCCGACCCACTTGTGCTCCAGGGGGAACGCCAGCAGGTGCTCCCGAGCCTCAGCCACCGGCGCCGCCTCCCACGCCGCCACCGCGCGCTGCACCGCCCCGCCGGCCGCCGCCGCCGCCGCCGCGGCGGCCGCCCTGGGCGGGCGCACCAGGTCGTACGCCAGCAGCAGCTGCGCGCCGGACGCCAGCGGGCCGTGCTGCAGCTGCGCGGCGTCGTAGAAGGCCGCCCAGGGCAGCCCGGGCTGGGGGTCGGCGCTGGCTGTGGCCGGCTCCCAGGCCAGGCTCTGGTCGGCCTGTGATATGCGCAGGGCTCCGCCGGTGTGGCCTCCAGCCACCGGCAGCTGGATGAGCAGGGTGGCGAAGGCGCCGGGACTGCGGTCGGCGGGCCTGTGAGGGTCGAGGGCGGGGGCGGGAGGGAGAGGCGCGGAGCTGGGGGTGTGGCTGGCTGGTGGCTGTAGGAGGCAGCGCCGCGGGCTGTGGGGAGGCCGTGTGCGGGCTGCGGCCTCTGCACTGCTGCTCGCACCTGGGCAGGGTCGTGCTGGCGCCCTCCTCACACACCAGCAGCCGCGCGCCGCAGGCGGCCACGCCCAGCGCGGCAGCGTCGCCGGCGCCCAGGGCAGCCGACGCCTCTGCGGGCAGGCGGCGCAGGGCGGGCGGCCGAGGCGGCGCATGTGGGTGGAGGCGCGGTGTGAAGTACAGGTCGCGGTGGCGGGCGCGCTAAGTCACGTCGCAGCACCGCGGACGGCAGTAACCGCACCTGCCACGATGGCGTTCAGGCTGCTGGTCCAGGCAGCGTCGAGCGAGAAGGCCGCGCTCGGCAGCAGCGCCACCCTGCTGCTCTGCGCCGCGCCCACGTGCAGCAGCGCGGCCGCGTAGACCTTGGTAAGCGGCAGCGGCAGGGTGCTGCCGAGCTTGGCGATGGAGATGCCGGGCGCGGCCGCGGCGCAGGTGCCGACCGCCGCGAACGAGGCTCGCGCCTGTGCCAGCTGGAGCGCCCCGAGCAGCTGCTCTTCCCAGCCGCCACCTTGGCCACTGTCAGCCATCAAGCTAGCGCCCGGGCGGCCGAAACGTGCGCGTTAGGGGCTCTCAAATGGCCAAAAGAGGGGTGTCGGGCGGGCTGCGTCGCACTGCTAGTTGGAGCTGTGCGCTAAATAGATCACTGGGTGAGCGCTTGTGCGATCAGGAGGGTATGTGGCGTTGTCGGGCGCGCATGCCGGGTGCTGAGGCCTTGGCGCCAAGGCCATGCGCATCTGGACGAGCGCGTTGACCGTTGACCCACGCACAGGCACACGCCCTCGCCGCGCCGCACGGCTCCGCTGCTGCTGCCAGCTCCGCCGCGGGCGCCGCTGCTGCGGGGAGCGGGCCCTCGTCGCACCCCATCATGGACCTGGGCTCGGACACGGGCTCGGACGCGGAGTGGGGCAGCGATGCCG
>BDDC01000143.1:59629-89697 GCA_001662425.1 Chlamydomonas sphaeroides | reverse complement strand
GCCTGATGGAGCACCAGCCGGCGTGGGTCCGCTTCTTCCAGCTCGCGGCGGCGCTGCGGCCGGGCGGGCGGGTCAGCCGGGCGCAGCGCGACTGGGAGCGGCGGCTGCAACATGGCATCACGTTTGACTGGGTGCCGCGCCTACTGCAAGGCGGATAGCAACGCCCGACTAGGCCGTAGAGGGGAGAGAGCCGTGACGTAGGGGCGCTACGAGCGACCCCGGGTGCGCCGCTCGGTGTCGAGGTATAGCTGCAAGACGGATGGAGACTTGATCTGCGACATGCGGTGCAGCTCCTCCAGGCTGGCGCCGTTGGCGCGGGCCGTCTGCAGGGCCCCGCGGCGGATGCCGTGCGGGGTCTCGCCGTTGTAGAGCCCGGCGGTCATCAGGTGCTCGTTGATGCGCGATGCAGGGAGGCTGGGTTGCCGCTGGTGCCCGCGTACGCATGGCTCTCTACGGCTTTTGGCGCAAGTGTAGCATGTTGGTCAACCGGGACGCGGATATATTTGGGCAAGTGCCTTCTGCAGGGGACCTGGCCTTCAGCCTTGAGCCGCCTTGATTTCCCCGCTGGTTCTCAAGTAGGAGGCTTGCGCCGCAATCAGTCCATCCATTAACTTGGTATGTCCACGGGGAGCCAGAGCGATATGAGCTACAGCCACGGGGAGCCAGAGCGACATGAGCTACATCAGCAGGGAAGGGAGGTTGACGTCGGGGCGGTCGTACTTCACCACCATGGCGGGGTACCTCGCGAGGTCCGGGCGGGTTTGCGACGGGGAAATCCCGTGTTCGTGCCTGATTTGCACAAGCGTGTTGCACGCAGCTTACTGTCCAATTGCTTCCTCGCATTAACCTGCACCCTCGCGAAACAGCTTACTTCGCGGATCCAGGGCAGGCAGTCGCGGCAAGGTCACCTTTGTCTAGAGCGTCGTCTGCGCAGATCCTTTGTGGCCGGTACCTGAACTTTACTATTGACTTCTGGTATACCACAAAAGATGTTGGGCAGGCGCGCCGCTGTGTCGCAACAAGCGCTGGGTCCATGCAAGTCGTCGTCGCCCAGCCTGCCGGTATGCAGGTGAGCATTTAAGCGCGCGCAGCTACCCACAAACATCAGGAGCTTTACGGCTCACTCCCGGTGGGCACGCCCGCAGACCCCGGATGTCGCTGCGCAGCCGACGCATGCCGCTGCACGTCCGGGCTAGCGCCGTCCCTGCTGCCCAAGCGGCCGGAGCGGCCGCGCAGGCCGCTGCCATGGGGGTGGCGGACGGAATCCGGGAGCTGCACACGCTGGCTGATGCGGACGCAGCGGCGGGCGGCGCGGTCGCGGCGACGGCGACGCGCGCAGGCGGCTGGGTGGCGCCGCTAGCCGACGCCCTGGAGCAGGTGCTCTACGTCATGCAGGAGGGCCTCGACAAGCTGCACGTGCCGTACTCATACGGCTACTCGATCATCCTCCTTACTTTCATCGTGAAGACGGTCATGTTTCCGCTCACCAGGCAGCAGGTGCGCCCCCGCCACTGCTTGCCGCAAGCGTTGCACCACGGTCGCCGCAGTTCCTAGGCGGCCGCCAGGGGCGCTGGTCCAGGGCAGGCGATGCTGGGAGCTTTTGAAAGGTTGTGGCTGGTCCTCGAACAATTGCGCCGTGCCCGGGGTGAGCTCGGAGTGCCTGGAAGGCGGCTGCAGGTGTTGCACTGCGCTCGCAGCAAACGACGGCGGCGAGTCCAAGCAGGCAGGACCCTCCGCGCGGACCTGTGCCGCGGGCGCTGTCCTCGTGCCCTCAACCACCGACCGATGCCGCGCCTGTGGCACACTGGCGTGGCTGGCCGCCCTTGTGCCCACCCCTCTGGCCCACCCTTCTAGCCCCGCAGGCTGTGCGCATTCTGGCCCGCGGTGTTCGTGGCACATCCCTCTCACACCCAACACGTGCCACTCGCACGCTCCCTGCCGACCGTGCGCAGGTGGAGTCGGCCCTGGCAGTTCAGTCCCTCAAGCCGCGCGTGGACCTGATCAAAGACCGCTTCGGCGACGACAAGGAGAAGGTACGGCAGGGGCCAGCCGCTGGCTGCACTTGCCGCATCCCGTCCGCACTCCCTTCCTCACCCCCACGCGTCGCAGCCCACACTGCCGTACCACTCTGCTCGTACACTATGTCGTCCGGCCACAGGTCCAGAAGGAGACGTCTATGCTGTACGAGCAGGCGGGCGTCAACCCGCTGGCGGGCTGCCTGCCCACACTGGCCACCATCCCCATCTTCATCGGCCTCTTCTCCTCGCTCACCAACGTAGCCAACACGGGGCGCCTGGACACGCAGGGCTTCTACTGGATCCCCTCGCTAGCGGGTGGGTGCGGCCCCCGGGGCTGGGCTGCGGCCGATGCTCGCTACCGGGTCGTGGGGTGCCGAACATTACGCACAGCGACGCTTGGGGTGCCCAAATTGGGACCCATGCGCGTCTGGTCGGAGTGCGGCGCCCGCTGCACTCGCATGCGCACCAGGGCGCAGGGCGCGTGGGCCGCCCGGGTGTGTGCTATGCTGCCAGACATGCTGGTGACGGTGACACAACAGGCGTCCAATGGGGATGTGCGCCCAGCGCAGAACGGGGCCTGTTGCTGCGCTGCAGTGCGCCTGTCGGCGGGCGTCCGGTGACTGCGTTCCCGACGCGAGCGCCGCGCCCTGGCCTCACCTCCCCGCCTGCTTTCCCCGTTCCCCCACCTCCTCACCTCACCCTCCAGGCCCCACGACCATGGCGGAGCGGCAGTCGGGCCTGGGCACCTCCTGGCTGCTTCCGCTGGGGCCTGACGGCGCGCCGCCCATCGGCTGGGAGGACGGCCTGGCGTACCTGTCGCTGCCCATCCTGCTGGTGCTGGTACAGTACGCATCCACGTTCGCCACGCAGCCGCCCATCGGTGCGTCGCCCTTCTCGCCTGCCGGGGTCGGCCCGGGCGGGCCCGACAGCGCTGCACCCGGGGCCGGCCTGGGCTAGCAGCTCTCGCCGCCTCGTGCACACCGTGCCTGATAAGCGCAAACGGTTCGCTAAGCTCGGACGGCTGCGCCGCGCCCGAGGCAGGAGCGGCGATCGCATGCTGCACCAAAGTACCGTACTGCAAGCTGCGCCCCTAACGCTCCCACGCTCCCACGCACCCACCACCCTCGCGGCCGCAGACCCCAAGGACGACAACGCCAACACGCAGCGCGTGCTGCTGGTGGCGCTGCCGCTCATGGTGGGCTGGTTTGCGCTCAACGTGCCCAGCGGCCTGTCGCTCTACTACCTCAGCAACACGCTCATCACCAGCGGCCAGCAAATCTACCTCAAGAAGCTAGGCGGCGCGCGCATCAAGCTCAACGAGCTGGGGCCCGTCACCAAGCCCGGCAGCGGCCGCCGTACAGGTACGGCCGGCACGGCAGGAGAACGGCACACGCGGGCTGCGCCACTGCGCATTACCGGTACCTGCAGCCGACCCGCTCGTTCATTTTGACCCGTTGCCAATGCGGGCCACGGTCTGGACCGGGCGCACCTTGAGCTTCCTTCCATGCATGCGGCGCCCCACCTTCCCTCGTAGGCGTGCCGGCGGCCGCCTTCTCCGAGTGGGCCCCCACCACGGTCATGACCACCGCCGAGGCCGCCAAGGCGCGCGCGGCGGCCGAGGCGGCGGCCGAGGCGGCGGCGGAGGAGCGCGCCAACGCGGCCATGGCCAGCAGCAACGCTGCGGACGCCGGCCCGGCGGCGGCGGCGGCGGCGGCGCCAGTGGCGGTAGCGGCGGCGGCGCCGGCCAGCATGCGGGTCAAGCGGCGGCGGCTGGCGTCGCTGGTGCAGGATGGAGCTGGCGATGCGGCGGCGGTCGTGGCGTAGGGTGCAGCTGTGCTTTCTGTTGCGGGGGGACTGAAAGTGGCGGGGCTGATGGCAAGGTGGCTGTTCGGCTACAGCAGGAGGTGTTCCGCGGTGATATCGGTATTTTGGGGGGATGCGGAGAGCGGCGGCAACCAACGAGTTCGGGGTAGAAGGGTAGTGCATCGGCGGGACGGCAGCGGGCGGTGTGTGGGTGCATGGAAGGGGCACGCATAGGCTCGGGGGGTTGCCGTGGGCCTGGGCCTTGTTCGGAGTTCGGAGGTGGGAGGTGCGAGCTGCAGGAGCTCCGCACAGCATGACGCTTGGGTGTCGTGCGTGTCCACGTGGAGGCTGCTGGCCTGAGGGCGTTGGGTGCAGTGTGTGGCGGTTACGGAAGGCCAGAGTGTTGTATGGAGCACAATGAAACCCGGGTGTGAAGCAACCACGAGCATAGGCCCTCGCCCTGACAACTCGTGGTCATTGGGGGGATGCTGTCAACTTTGAGCTCGGGCTTACACTCGGAGGTTTGCAACTGGTTCGTTAACCGCAAGGTACATCCCCACCCTGTGATAGGGTACCGTAGACATGTATCCGCTCAGCTGGGCGTCTTCTAGCACCGGCAAAGCGACCGACATGCAGCGCGCAGCCCGTGGAGGCTGCGGCGGGCGGCAGCGTCACTCCCTCTTCGCAGGGCAGGGCCAAGTCTTCTGGGTGCTTTCACGTCACCACGCCGACGATGAGAGCTGAGTAGAGGGCGTGCTTGGGCAGGTGGGCCCTGGCGGGCCCAGGAGGGGCGGTCCCCAGCTGTGGAGCATGAACATCACAAGTGAGGCCGGTGCATGGTGCACCAGCATTGCCCATGACCCCCAGCGCGATAGATCGTTCTAGGTCCTCCAACAGTATTCTGGGGCAGGGACGTTGCGGCATTGCACGTGCGTTGCGGGCTTCCGGAGCGAAAGCAATAGGAACAAAAGTCCGGGGCAAGAGGTCCTCCTGGGGGAAGCCAATACGCATGTCTGACTGGCAGCCCGCCGCCCCAAGGGTCAGCTGTACGCCGACTTGCTCTCTCACGGCGAAGCCCTCTAGCATGCGACAGTTGCGTACCCCTCATTCCAATACATCTCATAAACTCGCGGAAAAACGGCAACGCGTGGGCGGCGTATGTTGTGCGCGAGTAGAGTCTCGCAGACGCAACTGCGACTGGGCAAGCTATCGCACACGTTTCACGTCAAGCTCTGAGAGCTGCTAAAACTTGACGTAACATCGGTCTTCGTCGCTGACCATACACGACCCGGCAAGTGTGGGGCTTTTTTTCTGCTGTGCCGTCACGTGAGTTGGGAGCCAGCTGGACACGCAGCTTCCTGTAGTCGCCCAGCAGGCAACCTCAGTTGCAACATAGCCGGGCAAGGCGCCACGATTACCAACACCAACGCTTTTCGCCGCAACCTGCGCAGCCTGCAGCCGCAGCAGACAGCGTTGTACAGGTCACTGTGGCGTCGATCAGCTGGCGTCGGCAGTAGCCATGCCTCTTGCGGCGCCCTGCTGCGCGCAGCCCATGCGGCAGGACGCGCGACGGGGCGCTTGCCTCGTTGCTGCTGCAACGGGGCCCTCTGTTCCAGCAGCTAGCCTGCGGCCAGTCTTGACGACGCGCCGGCGACAAGCAGTCGTTACAGTCCGCGCGGAAAGCCCAATCGTTGAGTCCATCCCCGAGGTCACTACTCCATCTGGGCGGCCCTTTGCCAGCGCCCCCGTCTTCAACCGAACACGCTGGGCGTACCAGTGAGTAGCACGTTTCAAGTTCCGGGGTGCCGCGGGGATAGGGGGCGTGGTAGACGGAACGTGGGGGGTGGAACCCTACGCCGCCTACGCCGGCGGCATATGGCTACCACACCTCTGGTGGGTTAGGCCTGTCTACTGCCCAACCAACACACGCCCCTGGCCCCTGAACTGATGCTCTAACGCAGCCGCGACACGGGGCGCTACGGCCGCCACATTATGAGCATCTTCAGGCACGTATGTTCCGGGGTGTCGGCACACGCAGCCCTGCGTCGTCCTTGGAACGGCCGGCCGAGCGGCCACAGCGCCGCTGTCGCGCGCCCCCGCTTGTGCTCTCGCCAGAACAGCTTTCCCTCAGCCCACTGAACGCGCACGCTTCCGCCGTGCCCTTGCCGCCGCACCCGCAGCTCGACCACGTTCAAGAACCTGCAGGTCCGCCGGGGCCTGGGACGTAGGACAGACGCGCTGGGGTGGGCGAGCGGCAAAGCAGCAGCATGCTCGCGCATCCTATGGGAATCCAGCCGGCCGAGCGGCTCCTTGTCTCTCCCGCTCGCTCCGCGCCGGGCACGCGCCGCAACCCTGACCCACATGAAACCCGCCCGCAGGCGCCCCTGTCATGGATCACCTTCGTGGCCTGCTCGGTGGTGCTGTACCGCATCCTGGTGGAGGGGGACGCAGTGCCCGACGTCTTTGAGGTACGCCGCCACCCCGGCCCACATGGATCCCCGCCCCGCCCAGGCGCAATGCGCTTCCCCGGCCATACCTCCGACGTCCGCCCCTTCCCACCATACCTCCGACGTCCGCCCATTCGCGCCACATGCCGCTGGGCCGGCGGTGTCCCAGAGTTGCACCCCGCCGTCCCTGACGCTCAACCGCCCCCCGTGTCCGGTCTCTGCCACTTCCCACACCACACGCCTGCACCCACCGCCCTTTACCCCCATGGTCCACTCTTCCGCAGGGCGTCAAGTTCAACGACGTGCCCTTCCAGCTCACCTCGTTCGCGCTCTCGCTGCTGCTGGTCTTCCGGACGGACGCCAGCTACGCGCGCTGGTGCACGGCGATGGATGCGTGGAGCGGGCTGCGCAACTCGGCCGCCAATCTCATCCGCAAGGCCGCAGCGGTGAGCACACAGCGCGATGTACGGTGCCTGGGCAGCACCAATGCCCCGGTTGTCGACAGCATCCAAAGCACCTCATCCATCCCGTTGACCGCCGCATCCCAAGTGCCTGCGAAAACACGCTATGATGATCCCCTGTTGCGCCCCGCCCTGGACCTCCCGCCCCCGCCCTGCAGTGGGTGCCCGACACGGGCCTGCTGCGGCGCATGGTGCGCTGGACGGGCGCCTTCTCGCGCTGCCTGGCCGCCGAGCTGCGGCACGACCTGGGCACGCCGGCGTTGGAGGCGGCGGTGCGGGCGGAGCTCAAGGGCCTCATGCGGCCGCACGAGCTGGAGGAGGTGGGGGCGACGGGAGGGGAGTGGATGGGCGGGGGTGTCGTGCCTTGTATCGAAGAGAGGCTAAGAGAGGGATGAATGTGCGAGAGGGAGGCTTAGCGGCCGCCTCCGCCGTCGGCTCCCTGGCTCCCCGCCTCCTAGCTGCTGCTTCTTCGAGCGCCCCAAATATCCTCTCGCCCTGCCCCCTGTCCCCCCCCTGCCCCGCCAGGTGCTGTCCGCGGGCCCCTACCACCACCAGTTCTGCCTCAGCGTGCTCACCGCGCTTGTGGAGCGTGCGGGCCTGGCCGAGGGCCGCACCGGCTCCATGCTGGACGACCTGGAGGGCTTCACGGAGGCGGCGGGCGCGTGCGAGAAGGTGCGCGCAGCAGCAACAGCAGCATCCTCGTCCTCAGCAGCAGGAGGCAGCAGGCACCAAGGCTGCGCGGCCTGTGATGCGCCGCTGTAGCCGCCGCGCTCAAGCCTGGGTGGACCGGGGTGCAAAGAAAGCCCGGCGTGCGGGCCGCACGTGCGACGGCAGTGATGCGGGACTCGGCGCTGCGGCGCGGTCAAGGAGCTGCGGGGAGGAGGAGGCGCTGCAGTCGCGGGGTCGGGTCCTGGCGCTACTGTGCGAGCAAACACCCGGGCGCGCGCCGCTGACGTGGCTGCTTGCCTGGCGCCGCAGATCCTGCGCTTCCCCATCCCGCTCACCTACTCGCGGCACACGAGCCGCTTCATGCTCATCTACCTCATGGCCCTGCCGCTGGCGCTGGTGCGTGGGCGGCTGGGTCCGGGGCGGCTTGGGAGGGCGTGTTGCCATGACAGGGGGAGGCCTAGCCTACCTTTCAACCCTGCACACAAGCGACGGCACGACACGCGCAGCAACGTGTGGATACGAGCGCGCGCTGCCCACTGGACCCTCGTCTCGCCTGTTTGGCCGCACCGCTCTGCTCGCCGTACTTGGGTACATCACCTTGACCGTACCGCGCTTGGTCGCGTACCTTTGGTGCGCATGCAGTTTGAGGCGCTCGACTGGGCCAGCATCCCGGTGACCACCTGCATCGCCTTCGTGCTGCTGGGCATCGAGGACATCGGGGTGCAGATTGAGGAGCCCTTCACCATCCTGCCGCTCAGCGAGATCTGCCAGGACCTGGTGCGTGGGGGTGACCAGGGAGGGCTGCTCGCCGCCGGGGGGCCCTGCGTGGCAGGCTTGTAGCCGAGCAGGGCGGCGGGGTTGCGCATGGGGCAAAGGCAGGTGGCACAGCTAGGCGGCCGTGCGGCAGGCCTCGGCCGTGCGCGGCGCGCCGCAGCTCGGATGCGCGGTAGGGCGGACAACGCCGCGCGTCGAGGCGCGTGGGCTTGGGACAACTGCAGCCGGGGTACGTTGTGCCCTCAACTGCCGCTGCCGCTGCTCCACTGTCGGCGTTGCCGGCGGTAACACGGCTGACGCGTGCCATCCCGCCCTCCGCCGACCCACGTCGCCTGTGCGTCCGTAGCACATCGTGTCGCAGCGCACGCTGGCGCAGCGCTCCGTGGTCCGCTGCCTGGCCGACCCCGACGCATGCCCCTGGGACGCGGAGGAGCAGAGCGCCGCCGCGGAGGACGACGCGCGCGCCGCGGCGCGCGCCACGGCGGCGGCGGCCCTGGCGCTCGCGGCCAGCCGGGCCTCTGGCGACGGTAGCAGCAGCGGGGACGAGGACAGCCGCCACGTCCCCGACAGCGGCGACAAGGTCATGGAGCAGGTCTTGGAGCAAATGGCCAGCGGCGCGGCCGGCGGCAGCAACGGCACAGGCTCGGTGGCGCTTATCTCCTGACGGCGCGAGCGGGCCCGCGCTCAACGGCTGCGGCCGTGGGGCTCGGGCTTATGGGACTGGAAGGGGACTGTGGAGTAGTGGGATCGGAGAGGTTCGAGGGCTTCAGTGGGGTAGAGCGAGGGCCGCGAGCGGTGGCTTGTGGGCGCCGCCGAGTTGGCCAAGCATTCAGGTGTCACGAAGATAGGCGTTTTGGTGTAGGTAGGCGTCACGTGGGGCCTGGGGCCCGCGTCTGCAGTCGGCGTGGCGTTACAGTTCTGTGTGCCTATGTGCCCCATCTAGTTATTGGCAATATGTCGGTTCTCGGTTGCGCGGCACGCGCTGCCGTAAATATTCGGCTGTGTCCGCACACTCGGCTGTCCGCACGTTCCGCTGCAGGCGTGTGTGACACGAAGCATTGAGCTGTAGCGAGCAGGAGCAAGCGTCGTCGTTGGAAGCAAAGGAGAGTAGGGCCGTGTGTTCTTCGTTGCAGGTGCCTCCCCGGCCGGGCCCTGCCAGGCGTGGTGTTGTGCGGTGGACTCTCGGTTCTGGTTGGGGCTTCCTCCCGCAGGCGGGAGGCAGGCAGGCAGGTGTGTTGCGCTGCGCAGCGCTTCTCGGCGTTCCTCATGTTGTGTGCTGCTGGGTGTTTGAAGGGTGTCAACTACCGGGCACACGCGTGTGTTGGTTGGGTGAGCTGGTGGCAAATGAGTAAGGGTAGCTGCAGGCGTTAGCGCTGGTCAGGGGCCGGCGCAGCACATGTCTAGTAAATTCAGATCACGCGCAGCGCTGAGGCGCACGCCCTTGCGCTTTTTCATAAGCATTGCTCGGGCCTTGACGGCAGGACCCCTCAACCGCATGGGGCTGATGACGGCCAGTGGCGCTGTCCCATGCGAGCGTTGACCGTTGGGCTATGGCCACGACCGGCTGCTGCTAGGATAAGGAGGGGACATTTGTAAACGCTTGCGTACGCAACCCGTGCTTGGTAAGAAGCATAATATCGTGTCAGGACGTGTGACCGCACATGGCGTGTCGCGGCCCAAGCCGCGAGGTGCGGGGGGGGGGGAACTGGGTAGGTGCCGATGGGGAGAAGGGCTGGCACGGTCCTAGTCCGAGGCGCCGAAGGATCAGATCCTCGCTTGTCGTCCACGTTTTAGGCAGCTAAATGCTGGGCTAGGAGTTGGCTTGATTATGATAAACTAGAACGAAGTCACAAAAGGAGTATCTGTAACCTGATTAGTGGCAGGCGAGGGCAACGTGTCCGCCGTACCGCGCGGGGCCGCGCGTTCTAGAGTGGCAACGGCACGCAGAGCCGGTGTCTTTCCGGCTCTGTAGCCAAGACTGTGCATGAGCCACTTACAAAGACCATTATCTGTAATCGCTGAGCCACAGCCGGAGCGAGCCGCGGAGAGACCGCCGAGGAGAGCCGTTCCGAGCCCAGCGCCAGTGAGTCGCGTCGGGAGCGCGTTCGCAGAGTGTTGCTGCGCGTCACCCAAGAACCCGCCACAGCCGGAAAGACCAAGGAGACATCATGCGCTCAGGGTTACATTCTGTGTCGTGACAATAACTGGTTGCAAGGTCTGCAACCAGTTATCCCGGCATCTGGGTGCCGCGTCCGCGTCGCCATTCCTCCAAACCTGTCCCAGCTGCGCATGGGTGCATGGCTCGTCCCAACAAGAGGCCAACCAGACCAGCCGCACACCGTTGGTCATTATGCGGTCATAGCAAATACTATTTGGAGGGGTCTCGGGCACACCGACCTCCGTGCCCTCACCCCTCGGGCCGGCCTGAAACCGCAGGACCGCACTCCGTCCAACAGCAGCACGCCTGTGGCAGCAACGCCACGTACGTACCGCGACATCGGCAAACTTGAACATAACTCCTTACGGTTGGGAGCCCCTCTCTGCTATGGCCGCTACCAAGCCATCGTGACGCTCGGTCGCTCGGTGGCAAGGTCGGGCCGAGATCAACCCTTCCGCGCCAGCCACTCCTGAGGGCAAGGGGACGGGGCAGGTGGCGGCGGGCAGGCGCCGTGGGTGAGCAGATCGGCCAGCGCGGCGGCGCGGTCGAAGGACGAGGCGGCGCCAGAAGAGGGCGCGCAGAAAAAAAGAGAAATGCGAACGAAGCGCACCCCGCAGCGGCTGTCGGACGAATGATCTCAACAAGCACGCTGGGGAGGATCGTAGCCACGCAACGGCACGCAGCAGCCGGCCAACTCACCTGGTGGTGCGTTACGCCAGAGTCCAAGTAACAGCCACTGGCGCCTAGCGGCCCGGCCCAACTCCATAACGCAACCGGATGCGAACCTGTGAAATGGGGTAGGCTAACCACTGGGCGGGGGCCGGGGAACGGGCGGGAATCATGCGGGTTTTCCGTGCATGATTTTAGGGTTGCCTGGCTGTACCGGACCGTGTATTTGCCGGCAAGCGCTATCAATAAGTAAGCTGATTTCAAGGCCTTACCAATGTGCGGCGGCCCGGAATGCGTGTCACCGAATGCTGTGGTTGTGGAGCCCAATGCCCCATGCAATTGGGATATAAGCCGCGCAGGCCACGCTAACCCCAGGTCGGCCTAGGTCCGCCTCATACACACACGTAGATCACTCAGAAAGATGCAGTGCCTTGCCCAGAACGGTGTTCGCGCGCCGCTCGCGGCTCGCGCCGCTCGGCGCTCCCCTGCCGTTGTGCTGGGGCGCCGCCCGCTTCGTGTCGTCAACGTCGCCTCCGTCGAGGCGACCCCGACTGAGCGCTTCGCGCGCAACCCGGTGAGCGGAGACTGTTGTGTGGTGCTGATTACCGTTTACTTGTTGTAGTCAGTCTTGTCTCAGCAGGCCTTGCCTAGCGTTGATCTCCCCGGCGCCACCACAGTAGTAGAGCGTTGAACTGTGAGCCAATTGCCAGGTCCACATAACCGACTCGGCGCGCAACTCCATCTGCCCAACAACACTCGGCGGCGGTCGCTCCGCGGTCGCCTGATGCGGGCGTTCGCCATTGCTTGCGTGTAGTGCATAGTTGTGCAGCGCTGCAAGCCGTTGTCGCCGCGCTGACCTGACCCGTCGCTTGTCTTCGCGCTGTTCGTGCTCGCGCAGGATGGTAGCTACGACCTCTCGGCTCCCCCGCCGTTCAACCTGCAAGACCTGCGCAACGCCATCCCAGCGGAGTGCTGGTGAGCGCTGCTTGCGTTGCTGGCCTGCCTCACGCCACGTAGGCGACCGGCCTAGCCATCCAGGCCCCACGTTACTGGGCCACCCGCTCGGCTTTTCCTCACAGGGAGAAGAACACCTTCAAGTCCATGGCTCACCTCTTCCTTGACGTGGGCATCGTGGTCGGCCTCGCCGCCGTGGCCTACACCGTCAACCAGTGGTGCGTGCCAGTCGGCCCACCCGTCGATTCGTTACTTCCTTCGTGCCTCCTCAGGCCCGCTTGGCCTCCTTGCGACTTCCTGTGTGCCACCTCGGGCCTGCTTGGTCTCCTTGCGCTGCCCTACTCTCGCGCTAGCCTGCTCACCATCACCGTGCATGATGCGGCCTCTTGCCCGCGCGCTGTTGCAGCGTCGCCTCTCTGCTACATGTGTATGCGTCGTGCCGCCTTCCGTGCACAGCCCGCTGAGCAGTGCATGAGCCGCCGATGCGGCTGCCCGCTTCTGCAAGTGCATCCCTTTCGCTGCCCAAACATCCTGTTTAACGTGCCCCCATTGCTGCCGCTCCCCTTGGCCCCGACCGCCAGGTGGCTGTGGCCCGCCTACTGGGTCGCCCAGGGCACCATGTTCTGGGCTCTCTTCGTCGTCGGCCACGACTGGTGAGACTCACCTCAGCCCTCCGGCCTACGCCTGACTGCCGCTGCCGGCCTTCCCCGCATGCCAGCCCGTCATATGTATCGCGCCCTCCTCTTCAGCTCCAAATCTCCGCTGACGTAGTCCCCTCTCTCTCCATCCCGCAGCGGCCACCAGAGCTTCTCCAACAACAAGGCCCTGAACGACTTCATCGGCCACCTGACCCACTCGTCCATCCTGGTGCCGTACCACGGCTGGCGCATCAGCCACCGCACGCACCACGCGAACCACGGCCACGTGGAGAACGATGAGAGCTGGCACCCCGTGACCAAGAGCCTGTACGACAAGCTGGTGAGCGAGACAATGAAGAGGGTGCGTTGAGTGAGTGATGTGTGTGTGAAATGCACGTGCGGCCAACGGCGAACCGGCAAGCTCGCGGAGCACCGGCAGCGCCCTATGCCGATGGTGGCGCCCGATGCAACGGCCGCAATGGCTCGACATGCCTGCCCCGGGTATCGAGGCATCACGGCCATCGTGGCATCACGCATGGCCAGCCCGTGTGGTGTGGTTGGAAGTTTTGGGACCTGTGGCCCGACGCCACTTTAACACCGGAGCGCCCGGCTGAATACTCCCTCGCACTGCCAAAGCCAAAGCACCGCTTCCTTAGCTACCTTTTGCCGCCGCACCACGACTCACCGCCCCTCCCCTCCGCGCAACCTCATTCAGGACCCCATGGGCCGCATCGGCCGCCTGTCGCTGCCGTGGGCGCTGTTCGCGTTCCCGTTCTACCTGTGGAAGCGCTCGCCCGGAAAGGAGGGCAGCCACTATGACCCCGAGTGCGACCTGTTCACGCCCGCTGAGCGCAACCAGGTGCGGCCCATGTTCAGCAAGAAGGAAGAGCTGTACGGGGCACCTGGAAGGATGGGCAATGTCGGACCAGCCTCTGCGGCTTGACTGACGCCTGTCGTCTGAACACGTAGGTGCTGACCACCAACGCCTACATGCTGGGCATGCTGGCCGTGCTGGCGGCCTGCACCATCAAGCTGGGCCCCCTGGCTGTGCTGAGCCTGTACGTGATCCCGTACTGGATCAACGTGATGTGGCTAGACATCGTGACGTACCTGCACCACCACGGCAGCCACGACGAGAACGAGAAGATGCCCTGGTACCGCGGCGAGGTACGCGCGGCGGGCTCAGGGACCCGGGGGGCGGTTGCTGGGGGCCGACAGGATCTTTGATTGCAGCCGGCGGTGGCAACTGACGAAGCCGGGCGATGTGGGTCATGTGGGTCGGCGTCCAGTGAAGCGCGATGTGGGTCGGCGCAGACCCGCGTCCACATTTGATGCGCGCGGCGGCCGAGCCAGATCCGACGATATCACTGTTCTTACCTCATTCGCTGCTGCCTTCCGCTCGCCCGCCTTGCAGGAGTGGAGCTACCTGCGCGGTGGCCTGACGACCATTGACCGCGACTACGGCATCTTCAACAAGATCCACCACGACATCGGCACGCACGTTGTGCACCACCTGTTCCCCCAGGTGAGGGTTGGAGGAGCCGATATTGAGGCGTAGCGGCGGGAGGAGGCCGGGCGAGGGAGCGGCTGACAAGGGTTTAGGCGGTTTGGCTCCAGCGCATGGGCTCCTCGCCGTGGCCTGTCTCGCGCCGCGGCCTGTTCGCTGGCTTGGAGATCGGCCGCGGTGTGGCGAAACCACGCTCCGGCGAACGTTCGGCTGTGGTCCTCGCGTTGCTGACGCTGGTTGCCGCGTCCCCTGCCTGCGCGCCTCCAGATTCCCCACTACAACCTGGAGAAGGCCACCGAGGCCGTCAAGCCCGTCATGGGCCCCTACTACCGCGAGCCCGTCAAGAGCCCCGGCCCCATCCCCGTGCACCTGATTGAGCCCCTGGTGCGCTCCTTCACCAAGGATCACTTTGTGGCCGACACTGGCGACATCGTGTACTACGAGAAGGACCCCCGCTTCCCCTCGATCGCCACGGCCGCTGCCGGCAAGCAGTAAACGCTGCGAGCGGAGCGAGGTCATGTGGGTCGGGCCCGCGGCTGCGCCGCGGCGGGCGCCGGTGCGGCGGAGCCAGTAGCAACCGGAGCCGAGCGCTGCCACAGCGCAGGCTCCTCGGAAGGCCGCTGCCTGGCTGCGGCCGGAACCCGGCGCCGTTCCCTAGGAGGGCGTGTTCGGGCGGCCCGGGCGGTGCGTGCACCGCCTTTTTGGGGGCCTCGGAATGTGTGGGTTGGCCGAGTCTGGCGCTCTGGCGCCAGCGGCGCCGCTGTGTTGGAACCTAGCTAGAGGTGGACGAAGAAGTTCAAGAACCCTTCTCGGATCCTCGCTTTCCCGTGCGTTCACCGTTCGCGGCGCCTTGTTGTGTTTGTATCAATCGTTACCCCCAAACATTTTATTTGCCGCCAGGCCTCTGTTGGCGGCACTGTGGCTGTGATGACCCCTCCTTGTTTGGTTCGTGTTTGTACGAGCGTACGAGAGGAGAGGTGGTGTCCGCGGCGGTCCGGCGCCCGTGTTAGCGAGAGTGAGTTCGGGTTCCCGCGTGCTTGATTGTTTGGCGCGCTTCGGCGCCGTCTGACCCGTGTTCGGTGCGTATGGCGGATGGAGGAGCGCTTGTGGTAGCGCGGAGTGGGGAGTGGGAGTGAAATGGATTGCCACATCGCAGGGCGGCGGGATGCGGAGCGCTGGCGTGGCGCCCGAGCGTGTCTTTTGGTCACTGAGCACGCGTGATGTGGTGGTGCAGGGGAAGGACCCTGGCATGGTGCACGTGCACTTGCACTGCTGGCCTGGCTGCGGAAGAAGCTGGCCTGGAAGAAATGTAACTGCACATCGAGCGTGTCAGGCTTGTGCCCTAATCCTTAGATCGTGGGAATATTGACCGCTCACCAGCCTTGACGACACGGATATGCAGCTGCGCAAGGCGGGGGCCGGCATTGCTGCCTCCGCAACGAAATGCGCCGCAGCGTGGCGTGGCAACTGGAGGACGGCTGGGGTACATGAGGCAAGGCGATGGCGCGGCGCCCCCAGGGGCTGCACGAGGTTACAAGCCTCGCGGGTTCTCTAGTTAGGAGCCACGACGCCGGCAGGACCGCTCGACGCTAGTACCGGTAGTGCAGCAGCCCCTCAGCCCTCACCGTGATGCGCGGTGCCGGTGCATGGGGCAGGGGAATGGGGTGTGGGGTGTGGCTGGCGACGGCATGTGGGGCTACCGCGGTGGCGCTCTTTGTAGAGAGGAGGGGCCAGGGGTGATCAAAAAGCGGAAGTACGCGAAGGCAAGGTGGCCCCTTGGGAGAGGCGCAGTACAGAACGTAAGGTAATGAGCGCCGTGGGGCTCGTAGGGGACTGGAGTGTCAAACCCAAAGCTCTGCCAACTGCTGGGTCTGACGCCCTGACACCCCCCCCCGCAAGCCGCAACACGAAACAGCTCAGAAGAGCATGAGCACTCGGATACATCGCCGCGCAGCTGCATAAGGCAACCGCTTTCTTGACATCCCGCAAGGGAACGCGCCATACCACGTATTACGGAAGCAATTTGGTCGTTGTTCTATGCCGCATTATATTTTGAAAGGCTTATCGCCGAGTCTGGGGCAGCGTCTCACGACCGAGCGGCCATCGCTGTGCAGCACCCCTGCGAGCTGCTGCTCCGGCCGGGCGCTGCCGGCGTTCGCTACATGTACATTCATACCTTCCTTAGCACGCACGTCATGGACACGCATCGCAGCTGGCAGCGCTAGGGGTTCGACACCTTCATCACCAGGGTCACCGCTCGCGGAGCTGGGACTGCCCCCCGACGCACAAGCCAAAGTCGCTGCCGTCGTGGCGCAGACTGCCGCGGCCCCGGACGTGGGCCCGTCAGTGCGGGCGCTTATAACCTTCTCGGGCTCTGTCACAAGTGAGGCCCCAGACGGCGCGCTCCGTCCCACCCTCCCTGGAATGTTGGACGTGGGCGCGGTGCCTAGCAGCAGCGGGCAAGGATCATACAGCACCCAACTCTGCTCTTGCCCCTGATCTATGCTGCAGCTGCGCGGGACTTGGTCATCAAACACCCCTCGCTGCTCACCTGCCAGCTGCCGGCCTGGTGCGACTTCCTACTCGCGTTCGGCCTGACCCAGGTGCGACCCAACGCTGCGAAGCCGCACCGCACGCTAGCCCAAGCCTGCAGCCGTCGCCTGGCGCGCTGCCATCCCGGAATCTCTCCACCTCCCTCGCCATGAAACATTGCCCCCCACCTTGCAGCCTAGCACACCGTGCCATCCGCGCCAGCCTCTCAACCCAACACGCCTCGCTGGCTCAGGGCCCTCAGCCCCAGGCTCCCTCATGCAAGTACAACTCCGCGCCCGCCCCCTCCCGCCTTCCCACCACCTCCTTCCCTCCCTCCCCTCCCTCCCGCCCCTCAGGCTCAGGTGCAGCACATCCTGTGCCAGACCCCCGAGGCCATAGCCACGGGCGACCTGGTCAAGGCCGGCGGATCCATGCTGGTGTTCCGGAAGCTGGGCCTCAGCGACTACGCGGCGGCTCAGCTCGTCGCGTACTACCCTCAGGTGAGCATCGGCACGCAGCTGGCCCAGGCAACTATCATATGTCACCCTCTTCCAGTGGTCCCATGTGCGAGAGGGTGTAGCGCCAGGGGCCGGGCGACGCTCGCCCAGGCAGGTGGCCCGCTGCAGCGGTAGCGACGCGCTCTAGCTGCAAGCCGACGCCGCCTCTTGCCCTGCCGTCGCCGACGCCGCCGCCGCCGTACCTCGGCTCCGGCCGCAGCTGCTGGCGCAGGACGAAGAGGCCATCCGCCGCACGGTCAGCCTGCTGGGCCGCTACCAGTTCAGCGTGGAGGGGCCGGCGCTGTGACAGGCTCGGACGAGCGGGCGGGCTGTGTTGCTGACGTGCTCTGGCTGCGTGCCGTGGGCGTATGCTGTGGAAGGAGGCAGGTGGTGGGGAGGAGCAAAGGGAGCGAGCGGCGGCGGGGGGTGGTCGGCGCAGTGTGCCCGCAGAGTGCCTTGCCGGCCCGCCGGGCGGGGTTGGGGCCCCCACCTGCGGCCGGGGGTCGGGCCAGCCTGAGCAGCGGGAGCTCTTTTTGTCCGGCATCAGAGTCTCCGTCCCAAACCCTGCGCAGCGCCCTGGGGGTAAAAGCATCTGACGCCTCCTCGCCTGCCGCCCGGCGCCGTGCCCCGTCCGCAGCTGCTGGGCAAGGGCGAGGAGGAGATTCGGAGCACCATGAGCCTGCTGGGCCGGTACCAGGGGCCCATCGACACGCTGGGGTGCTGAGGAGGGGGCCGCGGGCCGCGGACGCATGTGCCTGGGCTGGCGCAGTGCCGGCCGTGAGGTGTGCGAGGCCAGGCGAGCGGCGCGCCACATGCGATTTGCCCGGCCACCTGCAGTGGCACACCGGGCTCGGGCCCCTGACCCGGCTGTCGATCGGTGGGGTGCCTGGGCTACTCACGTGCGCCTGGCTGCGGGCTGGCGGCTGCGGCGTGCGCGCGGACTGAGCTGGATGGGGCGGGGGGCAGCAGCGCCGCATGCCGCGGGGGGCGAGCATTGTGCGTGTCTGGCTGCGGGCTGGCGCGGGCTTGGCAACGGTGCACTACGCATGCGCTCCCGGCGTGCAGCTGGCCGTGCGGTGCGATGTTCACCAACATCGCCCCCGCGCTGCAACAAGCCTCGTGCATTTCCATGCGCATTCGGACTTCAATACGCAGCCGGCCCCCGCCTCGCCAGCCTGTTGCAGTGCGCCTCGCGCCAGCGCGCGTGTCACAGGGTCGCGCCAGCCACGGCGCTCCTCAGCCACGGCACTGCATCCGGCAAAGGAGGTCCGCAGCCCGCACCAGCCCCGCTCGCGGCCCCGCCGCCGCTCCCAGGCCACAGAGCCCAGGTGCCCAACAAGCCTCGCAACGACGCTACCCGACAGTCCCTCCTGCTGTTCTGCACCCCGTCAACGCGCTCCTCCACGTGCTCCACGCCGCCGCCCCTCTTGGTAACACCCAGCCTACCGGTATCCGGCAGAGATGTACACAGCCTACCTTAAAACAGACGAAGTCAAGAACCTGTACCTGCAATCCTGCGTCTCCGAACATCCATTCATAGCTCAGCGGTGGTCAATTCAGAACACAGCCAAAGCCTACCGGCAGCTGGTCCAAGGCTAATAACTGCACACGTGCCCTGCACAGCCCACCCAGCACAGCCCGCCTAGCACAGCCCACCTAGCACAGCCCACCTAGCACAGCCCGCCTAGCACAGCCCACCTAGCACAGCCCGCCTAGCACAGCGCGTGCAGCGGCGGCTCCTGGCCGCAGCCCCCGCACCGCCCCTCCTGTACCCCCTGCCCGGCCCTCTCCAGCGTCAGCAGCACCGCCGCCCGCTCCTCACTGCGCAGGCCGCACAGGCACAGCCGCGTACCCCGCGACGCCGCCGCCCCCACCAGCCCCACAACCGCAGCCATGCCCGGCACGCAGCCACCCTCGCTCACACCACCGCCGCAAGGTGCCCGTCCTCCCGAGGCAGCGGCGAAGTGCTGGCCGCCACGCGGCTCGGCCGCCACCGCCGCCGCCGCCGCCGCCAGCCCCGGCGCGCTGACGCACAGCCAGGCCAGCGGCGGCTCCGCCCATGCCACCACCGCCGCTAGCGCGCTGCACAGAGCCGCTGCACCAGCCGCCACACAGCCACCGCCGTCGGCCGCCGTCACCACGCGAAGCCCCTCGACGCCCGTGCCACACGCGCCACCGCCGCTGGCCTCGGCTCGCAGCAGGTCTGGCGGGAGCGCCGACGCCGCCTCGGCTGCGTTCCCGACGTACAAATCCAGTTGCCGTACAGTGCCGCCGGGCAACAGCAGCCGAAGGTCATCAGCCAGCTGCGCCGCCACAAAGCCCGCTGGACCGCTGCCGCTGCTGCCACCGCCGCCGCCGCCTCCGCCGCCGCCGCCAGGGCACACAACAACCAGCCGCACGTGCGGCACTCGCGCCAGCGCCTCCGCCAGCGTCGGCGCCGCCGCGGTCGTGTCGTGCCGGGATCCCAGCGCCCCGGCGGCGGCGGGACCGCCACCGCCGCCGCCGCCGCCGCCGCCGCCGCGCCTGCCGCCGTCGCCTAGCCGCAGCGTCAGCGTCAGGCGCGCCAGCGCCGGGCACAGCCCAGACCACCAGGGCACGCCACCGGAGTAGGCGGGCGCCTCGGCCTCCACCGCCAGGGTGCGCAGGCGCGCCAGCGCCGCCGCCGCGCCCGGCGACGGCGGCGGAGCCGGCGGCGGCGCAACGCCGGGCGCTACGAGGCCGCCTAGCCGCAGCGCGGCGAGGCCCGTCAGGGCCGACAGCGGCCGCAGGCTGGCTGCTGAGGTGAGCAGCAGGTCGGGCAGCTCGGCCACCTGCAGGTGGGGTTCCACGGCCATTCACAAGTCTACGATGAAGCTTTGCAACCCTTATAGTGGTTAGTGACAGTATGTCACGGATCTGAATGATCGATTTGCGGACAGGCCAGCAAGCCTACCTGCAGGCGCCGCAGCCTGGGCAGCGTGGCGAGCAGGAGGTCCGTCTCGGACGGCTGTGGGGCACACGGGACAACAGTCGTGGGCCAGGAACCGGAGACTGGCTGAGCGGGGTGCTGGGGTGCGATGTTCCTGTCCTGTAAGAGGCTGGCCCCAGCATCTCCACCGTTCCAGGACCCACCTGAGCCCACGCAGCCGCCGCCGCCGTGAATCCGCCGCCGCCACTGCCCAGCGCCAGAGGCCCGTAGCACAGCGACGCCAACGGCGACGCCGACGCGTCGTCAGAGCCGCTCAGGCCGCCGCCGCCGAACGCGCCACCCAGCCCGGCGCTGCCGCCAAAGGCCGTGCCGCCGAGGCAGGCGCCCATGGGCGGCCCCGCATGCGCTGCCGGCGGCAGGATGCGGACGCACACGTGCCGCAGCCCGCGCTCGCCGCCGCCGCCGCCGCCGTCGGTCCAACCGCCGCCGCCAACGGCGGCGGCACCGCCGCCGGGCGCGCCTTCGCTGGCCTCGGCCGCCGCCAGCAGCAACCGCCGCTCCGTGTGGGAGAAGGACAGCACGCGCAGCTCCAGCGACCGCAGCCGGCCGGCAGCAGCCAGGCGGCGCAGGCTGGTCTCCGTCGCGCCGCCTTCGCTGGCGGCGCCGTCGCCGCCGAGGGCCAGCACCAGGCGCGACAGCTGGGTCAGTTCCCCGAGGCTGCCCATGGCGGCTGGGCCCATGACGCCGGACCGGCCGAGGTCAAGCCCCAGCGTGCTCAACCGCGCACAGGCACGCAGCGCGGACAGCACCGGCAGCACGGGCGCGCGCGAGGCGGGCAGCGCAGGCGTGGAGAGGAGGTGGAGGGAGGCAAGGCAGGGCGCCGCGGCGGCGAGGGCGGCGATGTCGGCCGTGCTGGGGGCCGGGCACAGGTCGATGAGCGCTAGGTGCATGAGGTGGGCCGAGGGCAGGAAGGGCGCGAGCAGTGTGGACGCCGGCGGCGCCGGCGGCGCAAGCGCCAGCGGCCGTGAGTAGCCGCGGCCGAGGCTGGGACTGCTGGCGAGCCCGGGAGAGTGGGGTGGCGAGGCAGAGGCTGGCGGAGCGACTAGGACGAGTGCTCGGAGGCTGGCGAACCGCGCACACGCGTCCGCTGACGGCGACGCCGGCGGCGTCGGCAGGCCGTGCGCACGCGGGTCGGCGTCGCCAGTCAGGACGCCGTGCCAGATGGCCTGGTGGAGGCTACTGTCTGGGTTGCCGCCAGGAGGTGGATTGGGCCCGAGGGTGCGCAATGCCTCGGCCGGTAGGGCGTGCAGGAACATGCCGGCCCAGGGCGGGGCGTAGGTCCCAGTGCTGCCGACGGCAACGGCCGTGCGCAAGAGCTCCGCGTCGAGGCGCCGTTGCAGACTACGGCAAGCAAGCCGCAGGTTGCGCCGGCTCGCGTAGGAGAGGTGGGACCAGATGCTTTCTAGGAGGGCGGTCGGCATGGCGTCGAGCGAGCTCGCAGGTGCTCCCAAAGGGCCGACGTTGAGCGCCATGCTCTCGGAATGGAACATCTTGAGGCTGTGATCCGCTGCGGCTGCTCCGCTGGCGCTCGGCGTGGCGTCGCCGAGTGCGGCGAGCGGCATGCTCGAGCTAGGGCTCTTTTGCGAGGGACTCCCGGGCGCTGCTCAAGGTGTCATGTGAGCGAGGTTTGCATATGAGTGCGCCTTAGCGTACGAAGTGCAGCGTTTGTAGTAAGCCAGCCAGCTTGACAGGCACTTGTCAAACGCTTTCCCGCTGAGCGATCGTATAAAGTAGGCGATGTCCCCGCGAGCAGCATGAAGCGAAGGCAGCAGCCTGCCCTGCGCTCGCGGCCTGTCCCATGCGAGTGCGCGCAACGCAAGTACTAAACACGCTGCCGTTGCCCGACCCCCTCCCCGTAATAAGGGCACGGGAGCCTCGCGACTGCCTCGTCAAAGTGTCTCCTCACAACCCATCAAACCAAAACCGTGTCAGCGTCAAGCTATGGAGATGCGTCACCGCTGTCTTGACAACCAGTCATGCAGGGCCCTCGCCCGCCCGCACGCAGCGGACCACGCCACCGCCTTGATACAGAGCCACACACACAGCGCCAGTCCAGCAAACGTCCTCGACGTCCTTGTCAGTGTCGAGCTCGGACGAGCCCAGGCCGCGCCGTGTACAGTTTCATTCCGCGGCGCCGCAGCCACGCCTGCGACGGCGCCAACGCGGCAACGGGGCAGCGCAGGCGCCTCAGCTCAGCTCAGTCGGCAACAACGCAGATGCATGTACCGCGGGGGCACCATAGATGCAGCAGCACCAAGCAACAAAAGCCCCACGCCCAGGCGGCAGGATTACGGCCCAGACACAGGGCAGCGTGCATGATCGAGGCCACGGCGCGTGCGATGGGTGCCAGGGACAGCGTGCCGCTGTGTGGAAGTAGATACATGTGCGGATGTGTGATGTGCGTGTTGTGTTTGCAGAGCTGTGGGAGCGCTTTCCAGTACCCGCCGCCTGGGTCTTCACGGCGGCAGGCCCCTAGGACGCTCCGTTGCTAACCGCCAGACGCACGTATGCGTCGGAATTAACCTCTCTCCGTTTACCACCCCCAGCCGGTGCTTTCGGCCTAGGGACTCGGCCACTGGCGGGCAAGGTTGCGTGCGTGCGTGCGTAGCTGGTGCGTTGCAAAGAGTGCAACTTGCCCCTACCGTGCGTAACAATGCCTAGCCAGCTGCTAATGGCTGCACAGCCTTTCCAGATGACGGTTGCGGTACCGTGCGATGCAACGCCATAGGCATGATGGCGACAGGCGCTGAGTCGATGTGCTAGCTCGGGGGATGATCTGGGCCACCCAGCTCCTGCCATTGCACGCCCCATACTCTCACGTACCCTGAACCGACGTGAACCGCCACCGCCGCCCGCACCGCATGCGCTTGGCTACCGGTCTGGCAGCGCCGTGCCGCGCTCCAGGTTGGCCTTGATCTCGGCCGTGAACTGGCCGAAGGCGCGCTGGATCTTCTTGTTGAAATGCGCGTTGCGGTCGTTGATAAAGTTGACGTCGCTGCTGTCGTTGTACTTGCGCCGCCGGGAGAAGACCTCCTTCTTACGGTCGCTGCTCGGGGGGGGGTGACAGGAGAGTCGCGAGGGCGGGGCCATGGGGTCAGGGCATGGCGCTGAGGAGCGTGGAGGAAGCCAGGTCCCGCCAGTTCTCCCCCTTCTGCTTCCAACCCCTCCCTGCCCTCCCACCTCCCTCCCTTTCCCCCACCACCCACCGCTCCACCAGCTCCGCCACCATGCGGTCCACGTTCTGAGCGGGCAGCTTGGGGTCCTGCCCGTACTTGAGGCTGTCCGCGCCGCTGTTGGGACGGGAGGAGGATTATTGGGGGAGAGGGGGCAAACGAAGAGAAGAGGTGAGAGGTAACGAGGGAGGACGGCGGGTACGGCGCAGCGCGCACGCGGGGCGGCCGCGCCCCCCCCCCACCCGCGGTGCGCCCAACTCCAGAGCGCTGGCCCCAGCTCCCTTAACGAGCCACCCCCACGAGCCGCCCCCGAGGTCCCACCGGTAGAACTCCGGGTCCGCGGCCTTGGCCTTGTCGTACTCCTCCTGGCTGTACGGCACCGCCTCGGCGCGCTTGAGGTAGGACTGGTACAGGTGCTCGCCGCTGAAGACGCCCCAACCGGTGGGGCCGCCCTTCTTCTCCGCCTTCTCGTACTTGCGCGCCGCGGCGTCGGCGGTGTCCAGTCTGAGGGCGGGGCCAGACGTACAGCGGTCAGTGATGCAAGCGCCTTGCAGCGCCTGCCGCGATGCATCGCGAGTAACGCAGTCGACGTCGCAGGCGTGCCGACGCGCAGCACGGTGATGTGGGCCCGGCTGCCCCACTTCCTCACACCACGGCAAACACGTCGTGGCGTCGCTCATCCGGCCCTCGGGCACAGCTCCATACGCATCCAGTCCAGCGGCGCCGCACCGCACCAGGCCGGGCCGCACCTGTGCGCCTGCGTGGGGTCCAGCCCAAGCCGCTCCAGCTCCTCAGCCCGCTTGCGCTGCTTCTCCTCGTACCACCGCTTCTGGGCGCCCGGCGTGTCGTCCCGGTTGCCCTCCGCGGCCGCCGCGGGGTCCTGGGCAGGGGTGGGCCGGGCGGGGGGCGAGGGGCCGGTTGGCGGCAGCAGAGCCAGCAGCGCGAGCACCCCCGTTGCACCTTGGGATACCCACCACACAGCAAGAAAAATGCTAGTCAAGCAACGACCCTTGACGCGCACGTACGAAATCTCCGCTGGCCCTGCGCCTCCCCCGCATGCTCCATCTTCCTGCCACCGCCCTACCTTTTGCCGCTTCTTCTCCGCCACTGCCGCGTTCTGGTTCTGCTTGCGGCACTGCTGCAGCCGTTGCCGCAGCTCCATGAGCTTGCGCTGCTTGGCCGACAGCCCCGCGTACGGGTCCGCCCCCTCCACGCCGCCGCCACCTGGCCCCTCCTCCTCGCCGCCCTCACTCCCCGGCCCCGGCCCCGCGCGGCCCTCCTCCGGCTCCGGCTCCGCCGACCGCCCGCGCCCCGCCGCCTCGTCGCTGCCCGCGCGCCCGCCGCCGGCCGCCTCTGCCGCCTCGGCGGTCGCGGCCTCGCGCTCCGCCGATTGCCGCTGCTGCTGCGTGGGCTGCTCTTCCGAGGCCTTGTTGAAGCCCAGCGAGGCCACTAGGGATCCCAGCGACCCAGTCACAGGCCGCTTCTTCTTGACGCCCTCCTGCGACAGGCGGAGTCACAGCATCAGCAGGGGGAAGGGGTGACGTGCATGCGCGGGAGAAAATGCGCGGACCCACATCAATACCCATGACAAGGCCCCTCTCTTGTCCGGCCCTCCCGCCGCTGCTGCCTACAGCCTGCCCTCTCTGCCATCGCTCTGCGGGCCGCTGGTTGTCCGCCCACCTGCTGCTGCTGCTGTTGCTGCTGCAGCGCCTTGAGGCGCGCCAGCGAATCCTGGTCGGGGTTGAAGGCGTTGGGGTCGGACCGCAGCGCGGCCGCCTCCTCTTTCTCCGCCTTGAGCTTGGCCGCCATCTGCAGCTTGCCGGGCAGCTGCGAAAGGGAAAGGAGCGAGGGAAGGGAGGGGACCAGGGACGGTGGAGGACCAAGACGTGGCAAGCAAAGGCAGCATGGTTGCAGCAAGGACGGAGGGGGACCAGGCAGGGGGAGGTCCAGGTTGCAGACGCCCTGCTTGGCGGCGCACCCACCTGTCCGCAGTCGGCAATGATGACCTTGCGGCTAGGCTTGCCGCTGCGCTGCCCCACCGCCTCCATGCGCTTCACCGTGGTCATGCCCTCCACCACCCGCCCGAACACGACTGCGGGGGAGGGCGTGTGTGGCGGGAGGTACGAGTTGGGGGTCATGGCAGCCACGGCCAGCAAGAAAGGGAGAAGCGTGCCGACAGAGGGAGCAAGGCAGGCGACGGTGCACACAGCAACGGCGTTCGTGCTAACAGTTAATGGAAGTGCGGATGACCGACTGTTTACGTCTGGTCAGGGTAACCTATTTTAGCGGCGAGCCATGCACCCATGCACAGCTGGGACAGGTTTGGTAGGTCAATGGGCTGGGAACGTGCTCACCGTGCTTGCCGTTGAGCCAGGGCGTGGCCACGGTGCAAATGAAGAACTGCGACCTGTGGTGTGGGTGCGCCGGATCCAATCATGGCGTCACATCGTGCGGGCTTGCAGGGCTTGCTGGGGCAGGTTAGGAACTCCGGGCCCGCCGCACCCGTTGGTGTTGGGGCCGGCGTTGGCCATGGATAGAGTTCCCGGCTTGTCATGCTTGAGCGCCAAGCCGGGCCGCTCGTCCTCAAATTTTGCGCCATATATGGACTCGCCCCCAGTACCGTCGCCGGCCGTGAAGTCGCCACCCTGCGGGTTGGACAGGCGTTGGGCAGCCGGAGGGGCGGTCAGGGGGCCGCGACGGGGGGGACGTGCCGGCGCAGTGGAGTGCCTAGCCGCCACCAGAGGCCCACGGATCTGGGCATGCCAGCCAAGCTGAGTACATACGCCCTCCTTGACGAACCTGGCACATGAACTCCGGGATGATGCGGTGAAAAACGCATCCCTTGAAGTGAAGGCGCTTGCCCGACTTGCCCACGCCCTTCTCGCCCGTGCACAATGCCCGGAAGTTCTCGACTGTCTTGGGGACGATGTCGGCGTACAGTTCCATAACGACGCGCCCTGACGCCTCGCTTCCTATCTGTATGTCGAACCATACGCGTGGGTTCTCCATGGTTATCTTGACCAGAAGAAAGGAAGGGAATTCGGTAGATAAAACAGCAAGATTGTTGCCGGCCTGCACCGGCGACGTGGTTTGTGTGGGGGCGTGCTGTATCCAAGGTGTGTGTGGTATGGCCAGCGGTGGTGGATAGGGCGGGTGAAGAGTGGCGCTGGAGAAGCGCGAGCACTGGAACTAGTACTCCCCAGTCGCGATCGCGCCAGCTCTTGTCTTTGCTAACCGTCGGCCCCCGGCGCCACCACACCGTGACTTAACTGCCGGCGTAGTCATCGTACAATAGTGGCATGCGCCTCGCTCCGTGACGCCACTTCGGCTAGGTTCGGACCATGTCGCCCTCCCGCTCCCTGGCTGATGCGTTGCGCGGCTTCCTGCCTCAAGCGGCGCGGTTCGCAGCGGCAACGGCGGAAGTCACGCGAGCGGCGAGCTCCCTCTCTTCCGACATACTCCTCGGCCTGCACAGCCTGCCGACATGCCACACGCCGTCGACGTCGCTGCGGCCGTCCCTGCTGCGCTGCTACGCCTCCGCAGCGGCGACCCCGCCCGAGCGTGACGAGGAGCTGTTCGTTGGTGGCTACACGCCCATCACCAAGAAGCTCTGGCTCACACGCCGTGCCGCCGCGAAGGCGGGCGCGCCGCTGGCGGCACCGCCCAGCGGCACACGCCCTCCCAAGCCCGTCTCTGTGACGTATGAGTTCTCGTCCGATCGTGCTCTCCAAGACATGGTGCGCACAGCGACGGGGGCTCATGCTCGCTGTATTGTATCCCGCTCTCGTTGAGACCCCTCGGTCCTGCCGGCCCGGCGCCCGGCGTTCGTGCGGTCCCCCAACCGCGCCGTCGCTCTCCGCGCAAAGCTGACGGCCCAGAAATCCTCGTGTATGCCACCTAGCCCTTTGCACCTAGCCCTTTGCACCTAGCCCTTTGCACCTAGCCCTTTGCACCTAGCCCTTTGCACCTAGCCCTTTGCACCCTGTCATGTCATGTCCTGTCATGCCCTGCCCTGTCCTGCGCACACGCCTGCGCAGCCGCCACCGCCCCGACCGGCCCCTCGCCCCAACCTCCTGCCGCACCCCAGTACAGAAACCCCTGGGGCCACATGCGGTTTGGGCGGCTGCTGGAGGACCTGGACTCTCTCGCGGGCAACGTGGCCTTTGAGCACTGGTGAGGCCGATGGAGGCCGTGGCAGGGGCCCGGTGGCCACACGGCACGGGGCAGGGGTTGGCTCGCTGGCTGTCAGCTTTACCTCAGGTGCGGAGCAAGGGCCGGGAGCTGTGGCCTGGGTGCGAATGAACCGGTGTAGACGACGGTGTGGTGGCGGCAGAGGACAAGGGCCTCGGGGCGCGGCGCTTCGGGCATGGGGCGGTGGATCCCCGTGCAGAGGAGGCCGCTCCGCGTTTGCACGTGTCGGCATCGGTGAAGCTCCGCCGTCTCGGTCAACAGCCCGTACCTCTCACGTCCGGCCCCCGCCCCGTTTCGTCCTCCCCCCTCATTCGCCGCGCAGCTACGACGGCCGCGGCCTGCCACTGCTGGTGACCGCGGCGGTGGACGAGATCGACCTGCGCCACCCGCTGCGGCTCGAGTCGGACGTGGTGGTGCGGGGCCAGGTGGTGTGGACTGGCAGGAGCGCGCTGGACATCCGCATGCAGCTGTTCCAGGTGCGGCACCTGGGAGGGGCCTCGCCGAGAGCTCCGCGTGCCGTGACCACATCGCGCAGCTGTGAGGTCCCCGCGAGCCGGGGCGGCGGCGGGATGTGGGAGATGCACCTGGCGGTGCAGACGACCCAGGCGGCACCCCATGCTGCTGCTGCCTCGCATCACGCACAGCCGGGCGCGCAACCGGGCCCTTCCCTCGCCCCGGCCTGCCCGTGCGCCATGGGTCGAGGCACAGGCCCGTGCCGGCGCGCGTGCGCCTGTGCCTAACACCTCGCCGTTTCGCCCATCGCCATGCCTGCGCCGCCCCCGCCCCCCACTCGCCGCCCGGATGCCCCCACAGGCCCAGCACGAGCCCGTCCCCAGCCTGGAGGCGCTCTTCTCCTTCGTGCACCTGGACCCGGCCACACGCAAGGCCGCGCCCGTGGTGCAGCTGGCGCCCTCCGATCCGCGGGACGCGGCCGTGTTCGCACAGCGGCAGGCGGTCGCGGACGCCAGGCGCGCCGCGCGGCAGGCCGGCGGCGCGGCGGGCGCGGTGCAGCCCGGTAAGGGCAAAATCTGTTGAACTGTCAGGGCGAGCGCCGATGGGAGCCACCGAACCCCTCGCGCCCCAACGACAATCGGCTCCGCCACGCGCCCGCAGTGCCGCCCGAGGCGCGCGAGTGGGTCCGCGCCGCGCGGCGGCTGCAGGAGCTGCCCGCGCTGGCGGCTGGCGACGCCGTGCTGCTGCCCACCACCTGCCAGCACAACACCTTCGTGTGCCAGCCGCAGCATCGCAACACCGCCGGCCGCGTGTTCGGTGGCTTTCTGATGAGGTGAGTCCCTGGCTTGGGCTGTAGGGCCGTGGGGCAGGCTGTGTTGCAGAGGGCAAAACGGCCGTGCCTTGCACTTAACATGCTGCGCTCGGCGCCTCACGCTGCGCTTTCCCTCACGCGGCAGGCGCGCCTACGAACTGGGCTTTGCGAGCACCTACATGTTTGCGGGCGCGCGGCCCTCATTCGTCAAGGTGCCCGCCGCTGGCTCCTGCGACCCGGCCACGCCACGGCCTGGCCGGACCGGACCGGATGCTCCCTGCCCCCTGTGCTCAGGAGCAACGCGCCGCGCAGCTTTTGGCTTCCCACAGCGCGACCTGCAACGCTCGCTCGCCGCACGCACCTGTCACACCGTAAGCCGCCCTGGGCCGTTGCCGTACTGCCGTGCCGCCGTACTGCCGTACAGGTGGACGAGGTGACGTTCAGCCGGCCGGTGGACGTGGGCGACCTGCTGCGCCTGACCTCCACGGTGCTGCACGCCGCGCCCGCGGGCGCCGACGGCCAGAGGGTGAGGGGCGCTGGGAGCACCTGAGCTTGCGCGAGGCCGTGCTGCCCTGCGCCTTGTCGTCGGCTCGTTGCGTGGGGCTGAGCGGTGCGCCAGGCCTGTGTGGCGGGCGTGTCTGTGTCTCTGTGATTGCGTGCAGGCCGCCGCGGTTGGGATGCGGGCACCGCATGCGGGGTACGGCCCCCAACCGCTGCTGAAGCCACTGCTGATGCGTAGAACCCGACGCCCGCATGCCGGTCAGGCTGTACCACCTGCTGCCGCCGCGTGCAGGGCCACCTGGTGGTGGAGGTGGAGGCGCGCGTCACCAAGCCCGAGGCGCGCGAGAGCTTCCTCACCAACACCTTTTGCTTTGTGTTTGCCGTGGCCGCGCCGCCCGGCGGCCCGCCGCTAGCGCTAAAGCGCGTGCTGCCGACATGCGAGGAGGACGCGCTGCGCTGCTGGCGCGCGCAGAACCTGGAGCGCTCGTGATCCAGCTGCGGGCCGGCACGGCGGGAGAAGGGGCGCGTTGTCACCAGTCGGACGGGCGGTAAGGTGGTTGGGCGTGCGCGGCCGTGAAAGGCCCTGGCTCGGCTGTAGTGGGCGACCACGTGTGAAGTGCTGTGGCGGTGATCGTGTGAAGTACCGGGTCCGTGCGGAATTAGCTTCGCTTTAGTTTTCCATAAATTGGATACATGGAGCGTTTTGGGTTTTGACGTTCCGCGCGTGCACTCGCCTTGTGATGGAAAAGGATGCGGTATGCTCCCGTGCGTCATGAGCAAAGTGTGCAGTATGGCGCTCGCTCAGCCCGTTCTCTGGGTTACAACGGGTCGCACGCCAAAGGTC
>BDDC01000143.1:0-53088 GCA_001662425.1 Chlamydomonas sphaeroides | reverse complement strand
TCTCCTGCGTAGTCTGGGACGAAAGGTGACGGCAGGCAGGCCACAAGGCCGAAGACAGGAGTGCGGCTATGCGGCATACCTGAGCACGTAACGGCGCGTTATCCAGCCAATCATGTTTAGGGTGTCCGTTGGCTGCTACTGGCGCGGGGCCATGACATCGCAGCCCAACCCAACGCAACGGGGACCGAACCTGTGGAATGGAGTTCCAATTACAACCAGAAGGATGCCAGGAGAGGAACAGAGACCACCTTGCAACAACCGCTCTGGCACCCCGGGTGCTCAGCAACCCGACCGGTTAGCGGGCGTCCTTGAATGGCGGTGTAGAACGGTAACAGGAAGCGTCGCACACTTGTAGGCTGCGTGGTTAGTGGGGACGCGGCGGGAACCTGGCAGTGCCTTGCGATGCGCACTTACCGTGCCGTTCCCATGGCATATGGAGGAAGGCTGCCGTGTAATGGAGGCTGAAGCATGCGTGACGCACGGCTAGTCGCTGGCGTGGGACCCGCACATCCCAGCCCCGCGAACGGAAGGGAGCGAACCTGTGGAGCGACGGAGTGGAATGGGGTTGGCGCTTCTGTGGGGGCAGGTGGGGATGCTCCTTTCTTGCGCGGGCGTGGCTGGTCCGGATCGACGTCTCTGCGCCCACCTTCGCCCGCCGTACACTCGTAAGTACGGGCACGAGAACGTGATGGGACCGGCATAGGATGCTTATTGTGTTTGGCAGTATCCGAAGTTGCGACCAGGGGAGACTCCCCTGGTTGCGACTGCGCCTCAAGCCGATTACTGAGCCATTGACCAGCGATGCTTTGGGAGCGTGCAAATAGTGCTGGGCACCCACGAAAGCAGGCCGAAACTGTGCAGTGGGCAGCAACCGTGCCCGGGCAAAACGTCGCAGCGCCAGCGAAGTGTGCGGCGGGAAATGCGAGGGGTGAAGCGTGCGGGTTCGCGTATGTATGTGGGCGAGCAGCATGTTGCTGCTGAGATACCTGATGGCTATGAAAGCACTCGCGAGTTTGTGTGCTGTCGCGAGAGCTCGCGGTCACGGGGTGTTGCGTTGCTCCCGAATGGCGCGCAAACCAGCAGCGCCCTAAGTCCGCGTTGCCTCAACTTAAGGAAGTTCTGAAATGGGGTTATGAATAAACCTTACTCAGCTGCATTGTTGTTGCAGACGCTTCTAATGCGCCCGGCCCTGCGCTCCTGCCTCGTTATTGCACGCGCCGAGTAGCCGATATGATGTGCATGAACTTGCCCTATGCAAGTGAGGTGGTCTGGTAGCTTCTGCGCGCCAAATGCCCTGAGGACAGCACACACGTGTACGGCAGCGCATGCAAAATTCTTCCAAAGGGGGCCGCCCTTCCACACCAGTTCATTGCACATTGCGCATTACAGACGCCTCGCAGAGGAGGTGCCGCAACAGCAGTCGACAGGCGTAGCGCCTTGTCCCCACAAGACTCGCGACGTTGTTGATCGTTCCAATGAAGTGGGCCTTCGTGCTGGCCACCCTCGTGGTGGCCGCCTCTGCTGAGGTTTACCTCAAGGAGACCTTCGATGGTAAGCACCTGGGTTGTCGGCTCCTGACAAGAAGCTCGGCTCGTCCCGCAATGCGATGATCTAGATGTTTCGCTCCTTTGGCGCGCACAGACTCGTGGGCCGATCGCTGGACCAAGTCCAAGTGGAAGCAGAGCGACGGCACTGCCGGTGACTTCAAGCTGACCGCTGGCAAGTGGTATGGCGATGCCGAGGCCGATAAGGGCATCCAGACCGGCCCCGACAGCAAGTTCTTCGCCATCTACTCCGAGATGGAGAAGGTCTTCGACAACACCGGCAAGGACACCGTTCTGCAGGTACGCAGTGCTTGCCTGGGTCCGTGGGGCCACCACAGCTGCCACCTGTTGTCTAACCCAACTGCGCTCCCCACCTCCCCCCTGCAGTTCTCCGTCAAGCACGAGCAGGACATTGACTGCGGTGGTGGCTACATCAAGCTGGTGCCTGCCAGCAGGTGCGCACCTGCCCCATGCCTGTCAATAACGAATGGCGTTCCACTTACAACTTCACATAACCTTCTCACCTCGCGTGTCCCTCCCCTCCCCTTCCCCCGCGCAGCGCCAGCCAGATGGAGAACTTCGGCGGCGACACCCCCTACGCCATCATGTTCGGCCCCGACATCTGCGGCTACAGCACCCGCAAGATTCACGTGATCCTCACCTACAAGGGCACCAACTACCTGATCAAGAAGGACCTCAAGGCCGAGTCGGACACGCTCACGCACGTGTACACTCTGGTCATCAAGTCCGACAACACCTATAAGGTGCGATCACCGGTCCGGGGTTGACTGCATAGGAACATTGAGGGACATTGAGGCTCGTTAAGGATTTCGTGTGATGGACGCGAGGCTCATAACTTCTTCCTCGCCCTGCAGGTCTACGTTGACCTGAAGGAGGTTGCCTCCGGCTCCCTGTTCGAGGACTGGGACATGCTGCCGCCCAAGCAGATCAAGGTGGGCCTTGCCGTTCGCCGCTGTTGCGCACCCTACCGGCTGAAGCGACCAGCGCGCTCCGGTGCCCCAATCGCACATCGTGCACGCTGTACCCTGCGTGATGTGGCAGCACGTATCCCAGGATCCCCTATTTGTATTGCACGCGTGCGCGGTCGCGCGACCGCGCTGTGTGCAAACCCCACATGAATTGCTTGCTCAACACAGCCGCCATCAGCAGGGCGCTCGGCTCGCCCGCGGCGTGCACGCTCGGCTGGCGCCCTCCGCCATCCCTCGCTGCGAATGCGTTGGCGTGATGCAGCCTCTCATCCACCCATGCCACGGTCTACAGGACCCCAACGCCAAGAAGCCCGAGGACTGGGACGAGCGCGAGGAGATCCCCGACCCCGAGGACAAGAAGCCCGAGGGCTGGGACGACATCCCCGCGACCATCCCCGACACCTCTGCCAAGAAGCCCGAGGACTGGGATGACGAGGAGGACGGCACCTGGGAGGCCCCCATGATCCCCAACCCCGAGTACAAGGGCGAGTGGAAGTCCAAGATGATCAAGAACCCCGCCTACAAGGTGGGCGTTTCCAGGGAATGTTGGACGAATGAGCAGAGGGTTTGGTTGTGCCGTGTGTCGTCATCATGTTGACGGCATGTGGGTCCAGCTCCAGTCGGTTTTGTGAAGCATGCGTGCTCACATTGTCTGTCGTGATTGCGACAGGGCATCTGGGTGGCCCCCGACATCGACAACCCCGAGTACAAGCACGACGACACCCTGTACAACTTCAAGGACCTGAAGTACGTGGGCTTCGAGCTGTGGCAGGTAAGCGGCGTAGCTCGGCCGGGGCAGGGGCGCCGGCGGGCGGGTGTCACGGACCCAGTATCTGAATCGTAGAATCGGGGGAGGTTCTGTACGGAACTGCGTCCCAGCATGTCGCAGCGTGGGCGCCATAGGCGTGTGCGTGGTTGAGGGTGTAGTTTGGGTGTTTCCGACTGTATCCATGCCAGGCGGTGCCTTGTGAAGTGCGGGATGACAGTATTGGCCACGTGCTCTCCTTGCTATTGGGCTCCGTAGGTCAAGGCCGGTTCGATCTTCGACAACATTATGGTTGCCGACGACTTCGAGACCGCCAAGGCCTTCGCTGAGGAGACCTGGGGCAAGAGCAAGGACGCTGAGAAGGAGATGCAGGAAAAGGTGAGGCGGCGTTAGGCGAAGAACACCGCTACACGCCTTGAGACCAGGGACCTAGAGCTTTCGGCGAGGGCCCGAGGCCTCGACATTCGATGGTTCTGGCACAGCCCTGACCCGATGCGTTCTCCCACCGCTGCCCGCACGAACTTCAGGCCAAGAAGGCCGAGGAGGCCTCGCAGCCCAAGCCGGACGCCGCCCCCGCGGCCGATGAGCCCGCCGAGGAGGAGGAGGACGACGAGTACGAGGACTCGAAGCCCTCGGCCACTGGCAAGATTGAGATCCCCGCTGAGGAGAGCGGCCACGATGAGCTCTAAGCGAGCGCTGGCTGCTTTGCCAAAGCTAGCGGCGCCCATTGGTGCTGCGAGCTGCTCGCGGCTCGTCGGACTCGGGAGGAGATAGCGTGGTTTAATGTTTGGGCACGTGTGCGTGCCAGCGGAAAGCCACTCCCGCCGCGTTGTGCACCGACCTTCGGCGAATGCCGAACCTTGACACCTCTCGAGCAGCTCTCCGGGAGGAGGGCCCCCTGACGTGACCAAAGATGGACCACGGGAGCGAGATTGACTGATAGCGTGTGTGCGCGCGGGCATAGCGGCGCAGGCGTCTTGTCCATTGGCCCGTCCCTAGGCAGGATGTGCAGAGCGTGGGCGCAGACTGATTGGCTTGCTGGTGGCCGGTGCATTTTTCCTGCCGCGGAGGATGGAGTGGCTCTGTAAGGGTGACTCACAGTTCAGTTTGTGTCACGCACGTCGGGATTGATTACGGCAAGTATCCGGCACGAAGTGCCGGGGCCCCGCCCTCGTTAGCCTGGGCACGCCAGCACCCTGCATGCACACACAGTCAGTGACCACAACCTGAGGGACAAGGTCCGAGGCCAAGAAACCAGAAAGGCGGGGGCCATGAAACGGAGTATCCCAGGCCGCGTGGTGTCCGGCGGTATCCGGCATGCACGATGATCGGAAAGGCCCAGCGCCATCACGCAGGTTAAGTCCCCTGCCCAAGCCATACCATTCATTCTGTGGCCTCCATCCACAGCTGCTGACACGGAACAGCAGCATGATGTTGCGAATCACTCCCACGGTGCCGCCGCACTCCCAGCAGCCCGCGCCGGTCAGCCAGCAACCACCCCGCAGCGCCGCGATCGGACGCCGGCGCGGCGTGCGCGCTCGCTCTGGCAGCTCCTCGCACGACCCGTCGCATGTCCGCGAGCAGCAGGTGAGGCCGAGGCGGGTCCGGGCCCCGCATTCCTCAGCCGCGCGTCACGCGTGATGGCCTGACACCACTACCGCCGCTGCTACCCCGCGCACGGCAGGGCCGCGTGGACGGCCCCAGCAACCAGGCAAGCGAAGGCGGCAGCTGCCTCGGGCGAGCGCAGGGCGCACCGCTGACCCACGGGCCACACCGCCCGCTCCGCTCTAACTGCCCGGTCGCCCCGCGCCCGTTTCGGACCCCGCCTGCAGCCCGGGGCTCCACAGGAGCTGCCCGCCAGGGGACCGGCCAGCGAGCCGCTGACGTCGATGGAGCAGCAGGCGGCGAGGGAGCAGCGCGGCGGCCCCGAGCAGGGGCCCGGCGGCGGCAGCGGCAGCAGGAGCCCAGAGGATGGCCGCGAGGGGGCGGAGGGAGAGCCGTCGCTGGTGGTGCCGCCCGGCGCGTCGCCCGAGACCACCGAGGTGCGGTAGCTCTGGCGGATTCCGCTGCGGTGCGGCACGTCTACCGGAAGCGGCAAGCGCGGCGCCTTGAGCGCGGTCCTCGGTCCCTTGCGATGCGGGCCCAGGCCGGCGCCCCGTGCGGCAGCCCTGTGGCCTCCAGCTGCCTGCTCACCGCCCGCTGCTCCCTGTACGGCAGATCCTGCGCAAGCTGGAGGAGGTGCCGTACACCGACGTCGACGAGGCGCGCGGCCTGGGTCCACAGCCGGTGCGGCGCGCGGGTGGCGGCGCGGCTAGCGGCGGCGGCGGAATGCGCCTCGCGCCTGCTGGCACGCGCACGACTGGCGGTGCAGGCCGCAGCCCCGGCGCCTGAGCAGGGGCCCATGCGCGCTTCAGCGGCAGCTGCGTGTCCACCACACCCACAGCTGGCAGGCCCGTCCAACACCCGCAGCGCCGTGCTCGCCGCAGACGTTGGGCCCCAAGCATTGCGAGTGCTTCGTGGCTCCAAAACACCGCCAGTACGCCTCCATTACCCGCGTGCACTGCTGCCTCTACGGCCCCATGCTGCCAGGACGACCGCCCTGGCGCCGGCCCGGAGCGCTACGGCGACGCCACACGCGGCCCCACCGGCGCCGAGCGGGACGAGGACGTCCGTGACCCCGGCGCCGGCGGCAGCGGCAACGGCGGCAGCAGTGCCCCCGCCGCCAGCAGCCTGCACCCGTCCTGGGGCTGGCCGGTGGGCGAGGCCGATGCCGAGCCTCGGGGCCAGGGCCAGGGCGGCGAGGACGCGGGCGATGCGTTCCAGGACCGGGCGGCGGAGGGGCAGCCCGAGCGGGCCGCAACGTGCTCAGCAGCGGTGGCGGCGGCGATGGGCAGCGAGGAGCAGGTGGGGGGGAGGGAAGCTGCGCGCCTGGGGTTGGGGCCGCGAGCCGCCCGGGCGACAACGGACGGGATGGGCACATGGGTGCGGGCTGCGCCCTGGGACCGGCAACGCTCCCCGGCCCTCCCGCTGCGCGCCGTGCTGGGGGCATGGGCGGAGAGCGCTGCCGTTGGCCTAGGGTCGTCAGCCCGGAGGCTGGAGAGTTCGTAGAGAGCGTGCTTGGGCGGAGAGCGCCGCCGCTGGCCCACCAGCTCGTTCCTGCCGGCCTGTCATAGTACGGGATCACCAGCGTGGAAGCGCTGGGCTGCCCCGCAGGTGAGGCAGGTCGAGGCGCTCATCAGCGGCGGCGCCGCCAACACGGGCCGGGACTTGTCGCATGGGCCCGCCGCCGACGCGGCCGCCGCGGCGGTTGCGGCGGCCGTGGACGGCGAGGCGCGCTCGGCGGCGGCGCAGCGCTACCGCGGGCACCTGGGCCCGGACGCTCGCACGCTGGCCATGCTGGGTTCGGTCGGCGAGGTGGGTGGGTGCGGGCTGCGGGGCCCCCGTGGGTGTGGGCCAAGAGGGTGTGGGCCGGGGCCGGCTCATCGGAGCGTGGGGCCCAATGGCAGAAGCGCCGTTTGGCAGGCGCTGCGGCTGGAGCGCGCAACTGGCAGCTGGCAGCACTCTGAACGTCGACGTGGTGCTGCCTGCCCTCTCCGCCCCTTCACCCAGGTGCGGGCCGCAGAGGCAGCCATCAGCATGCCCAGCGCCAAGCCGCGGCCCGCGGCCCGCGGCGCCGCCGCCCAGCCGCCGCCCACGCCCGCAACCCCACCGGCCGCTGACGACACGGGCGGCACTGGTGGGGGGGCCTCCAGCAGGGGAGTGACGGCGGCCGTCGCCCACGCAGCCTCGACGGCGGCAGAGGGCGCGGCGGCGGTGGTGGGAGGAGCGGCCCGCAGCGCCGCCAGCGCCGCCAAGACCGCGGGGCAGCTGCTCATGTGAGTCAGCACGGGCTGGGGGGCGTTTGGCTGGGGCTGGGCCGAGGCAGCGGTCCCCGCCTCTGCACGCGGTGTGGGCCCCTCATTACAGCAGAGAGGCTAACATGCCCCCACGGCGCGCTGTGCAGGAACGCCGAGATGCACGCGGCCGAGGCTGAGGCCGCCGCGGAGGCGCGCCGCGCGCAGGGCCGGGAGCAGGACGGCAAGCGCTAGGGCGCTGGGGGGCTCGGCTAGGGAGCTGGGCGCGCGGCTGCGGCTGGCAGGGCGTTGTTGGTTCTAAGACGTTGCCAGAGTGAAAGATAGAATGGTAGGCCTGCAGGCCTGACCCCGGCTACGGGGCAGTAGCGGCGCCGCTGTTGCTCGCCGGCTGGCAGCCGTGGCAGGGTGCGGCCCTGCGCCGCAGCTTGCGCGCCACGAGGCCATCGTTCTGCTTCTATAGGCCTGCTCTGTGCGGCAGCCACGAGACATGCCGCATGGCGATGCCGGTGGCATGCGTGTAAAGTGGGAGGCGCGTTGTAGCAAAGGTTGCAGCGGTCGTGGCGTTGCTCGCGGGGGCGACAAGGAAGCCGTTGCGACTGCCGCGCCTCGGCATGACCTCATGCAACCAGGTCGACAAGCACATGTTCCTGTACTCGAAACGCCGCGCCGCCTGCAGCATGCGCCTCGACCCCGCCACGAGCCCTCCCGCCGCACAGCCCCTCGGCAGCCAAGCCAGCCCCAGCGACTGCCCCCTCGACCCGCTTTCCGGCGACAGCCCAAGAGCGGCACAGCGCCGCTGCCTTTGCAGCGCACACCGCCAGCTGCCCTGGGACCTGCCAGCGTCGCTCGCTGGTGCCGGCCGTCCGTCCGCGACATAAGCCGATGAATTCACGAGCTTACGAGTGCCGAATGCCGGCACGTGCCGGGGCAGCCGCACCCATGCCACCCACCAGGGCTGGGCCAGGAGGACCAGGGCGGGCGCATCGAGCGCCTACGTCCCCGATAAACAAGCCTCAAGTCGGCGCCATGTCTCAGCGCCCCGAGCCCCCCCGGTCGTCGAGTCAGTGCCCGCTCTTCCAGATCAATCCCCCGCCTCGCCCCGCCCTCTCTCAGCCCCTCGCCACCATGAACCCCTCACCCACCTACGCCCCTGCGCCAAGCAGCGCCTCGCCGCCACGGCCGCAGCCGCACCCCTCCTCGTTTCCCCCCACAGCGCCCTCCCATCAAGCGACCCGCCGCCGCGGCCGCAGCCGCAGCATGACCGCCTCGGGCCGCAGCGTCAGCAGCGGCTTGGGCTTGGGGAAGGCGCCGCCGCCTGGCCCCGCGGGCAGCTCCAGCTCGTGGCCCTGCAGCGCCGCCGCCAGCACCAGCATCGCCTCCATCATGGCAAAGCCCGTGCCCACGCAGTTCCGCGGGCCGCCGCCAAAGGGCAGGTAGCCGCCGTTGGGGCCCAGGTTGGACATGAAGCTCATGTAGCCGCCGTAGCCCTCCCTGCGGCGGCGGCGGCGGTGTGCGGCCGCTCCAGCGTGAGCGTGGCAAGGCCGACGAGCGCGCACACGTGCGCAGCGCACACCCAAGCCATGCGGCGCGCTGCCTCCCCGTCCAGGCCGCACATGCCTTCGGAGCGGCGCGTGCGGCGTGCGGCGCGCCAGCTGGGCCCTGCCCCGCCGCACCCGCGCCTCCCCCCGCAGCAGCACTGCGGTGCGCCCTGTCGCCGCGCCGCCCCTGCCCCACGTCCGCCCGCACCGCACCGCACCTGGCCTGCAGCGCCGTCCAGCGCTCGGGCCGGAACTCGGACGGCGCCTCCCACACGGCGGTGTCCCGGTGCATGACGTAGGGCGACACCAGTATGGTGGTGCCCGCGGGCAGCGAGTAGCGGCCTAGCGCGGCGTCCCTGGCAAGGGGAGGGGAGGCAGCGGGCAGGGGCGCGTGGGGCTTGGCAGGGGGCGTGACGGGGTCCGGGGCCCCTCTGAAGCAGTGGCGGCGCGGCGGCCCTGGGCTGCATGTATGAAGACAGGGTTGCGGTGGGAGGAGAGGAGATCCCCCCATACTGCACCTGCGCGCGCAGCGGCCGACCATGTAGGCCGGGCTATACAACCGCAGCGTCTCCAGTACGACAGCCTCCAGGTACGGCATGTTGCGCACGCTGCGGTTGGCGGTTGGCGGTTTTGGGGGGGGCGGGTTCAGGCGCCTGCAGCTTGAGGAAGAGCAGGCGCGGGCGTCCGTCCGCACCCGCGGCACAGCAAGCCAGACCCCACCTGGCGGCGGTGGGCGTGACGCCGGGGCCTCCGCACGCCGCCTGCACCTCGGCCGCCGCGCGGGCCTGCACCTCGGGGTGCGCCGCCAGCAGCGCCGAGGCCCACCCCAGCAGGATGGCGCTCGTCTCCTGCGCAGACAGGCGCCCCGAGGGGCAACAACGTCGAGCGGGGGGGGGGGCGGGGCGCATGTCACGGCCCCGCACCGCACGCGTCAACCGGCGGCCCCGCACCCCGACAGCCCCACGGCCGCGCCCGCACATGCGGTGCAGAGAGCCGCAAGCGGCGCCCGCAGCTGCCAGCTTACGGCCCGGCCTTGCAGAGACGTCTGGCGGGACCCCGCCCGCCGCGGCCCCCACCTGGCCCGCCACCAGCAGCGTCATCAGCTCGTCACGCAGCGCGCTGTCGGTCATGCCGCTGCCGTCCTCGTCCCGCGACAGCAGCAGCGCCGTCAGCAGGTCGCCAGGCACCGCGCCGCCCGCCGCCGCCGCGTCGGCGGCCGCCGCCACGGAGCCGTGCGCCGCCACCAGCTCGTCGCGGCGGCGCGCAATCATGCCGTACACGACGCGATCCAGCTGCTGTACGGCGGCCGCGAATTCCAGGTTGTCCCAGGTGGGCAGCCACTCGGGGATGACGAATCCGGTGGCGGCGCTGGGGAAAAGGTGTGCGTGTGGGGTTGCTTGTGGGTAATGCGTGCAGTGCGTGCGTTGAGGTTGGGGCCGGGGCTGAGGCGTGGCGTTGGGGGGCCAATGGTGCCGCGGGAGGGGTAAGGGCGCGGCGTACGGTTGGTGCGGGGGGTGCGGGGGCGGTGCCAAAGCTGCACATGGGCCGGTAGGCGGCTGTGCAGGGGCCCTGCCAGCGACCTCACCGCTGCGTGAAGAAGGTGAAGGCCTTCTCGACGGCCGCCACAATCTGCTGCGCCTCCTCGCTAGACGCCGCCGATGGGGAGGCCGCCGCCGCCGCCAGCCCCGCGCCGCCGCCGCCGCCTGCCCCTGCCGCCGCCGCGCCGCGCTGCTGCCGCTGCTCGCTGTGCGCGCCAAACCCGAACAGTGCCTCCAGCGTCACCCGCAGCGTCAGCTCGTTGTAGTCGGCGTACACGTCGCGCGTGCCGCCTGCCGCGCAGCGCCCAGGCGGGCGACGGGCCAGGGGCGATCGGGTCAGCTGGGAAGCGGGCAGCGAGCTCAGCCGCGCAGCAGCACCCGCAGGAGGGGCGCAGCCCTTGCAGTAGCTGCCAGTGGCTGCTAGCCCCGGCGCCGTCCGCCGTTTGAAGGGGGCTTGCCGGCTCCGGCCCAAGCCCTTGCAGCGTCACCCCGGCGCCCCTTACCCTGCGGCCCCCACACGCCTTTCATCATGTCCTGGGCCGCCGCCACCATAGCGCTCGCGTACGCCTCCACCGCCGCGCGGCGGAAGGCGGGGTTGCTGAGCCGCCGCTGCCGCTGCCACACTGCAGGCAGGAGAAGAGGCGGCGGGGCAGGAGGCCGGGCGGTGTGGTGGGCAGGGGACGCTTGTGACCGGGCAGCGTGGCATCGGCTACGCGAGCTGCTCTGATCGCTGGCCCCACCTCCAGTCCCATGGTTGCGCGCTCAGCGCATCCCGCTCAACGCCCCTTCCTTGGCGTCGCCCCCACTCCCACCCCTGGCCCCTCTCCCGCTCCCACGTCTGGCTCCTCTCGCGCATCCGCCTCCGTCCCCGGCCCCTCTCTCCCCGCTCTTGCCCTCCCTCTTCCCTCCCTCCCGCTCCCAGGCCGCGCGCCCCCAGCCCCGCCGCTCACCCGGCCCGTCCGACACCAGCAGCCCGTTGCCAGCCAGGCTGCTGCCCGGGAAGAACGCCGTACCCTCCTTGACGTACACATCGCCCGCCTGCTCGATGAGGACCGTACGGGCCTCGTCACGGCCTGTGACCAGCACGACTCGCTCGCCGCCCAGCAGCAGTCCAACCACGGGTCCGTAGCGGGCCGTGGACTCTGTCAGGAACCGAAGTGGGTCGCCGAGCAGGGCCACGGTCTGGTCGCCGGGAGGGCCGTCAGGAAAGTTCAGCGGCGGGGGCTGCGTCAGGCGCTGCAGGCGGTCGGCGGCGCCGCTGGCGGCGGCGGAGGCGGCGGAGGCGGCCGACACGAGCTGCGAGGCCGAGGCCTGCAAGAGCGACAGCCAGAGCTCGAGCCGCAAGTCGGAGGTGGGCGAGGGGCTGGGTAGGAAGGATGGGATTGGGGGAAAGGAGCTGGGCGGGGTTCGGGTGATGGCGCCGCGGTTGGCTGCGGGTGTGGGTGGCGCGGCGCGGCTCTGCGGGATAGAGGATGTTGGCGGCGCGGCGGAGGGCGGTCGGTTGAGCGTGTGCCGCCGTAGGCTCGACCGGCTTGCAGCGAGCTGGTGTGTCTGGGCTAGCTCGCTACTAGGACCTGGTCCGGCGCGCTCCGATGGAGGGGTGGCGGTGTGGCGAGTGATACGGCTCAGTGGGATGGAGGATGGGCGGGGGGGCTGGGCAGCCGCCTGGAAGGGCCGCACGCTGCGGGGCAGCGGAGCGGCCTGCATCATTGAAGCCAGCGGTCAGCACCTAGCAGCTAGAGTGCCAAAGGGCCTGCGTATGCGTCGCCGATTGTGCGTGTGAGTTGTCGACAAGGTTGCAGCGACCAGCTGTAAAATGCATGCTGGTGGGTACAGAAATGCAGTGGCAGGCGGGGGTGTAGGGCAGCTTTGCCAACATGTCATGTCGTGCAGCAAGTCGGAAACTTGAATGCTCTCCCATTCCAACCCCAATTACAGTGATCAGGTCACATCGCTGCTTTTACTTCTATCGGCGGGGCCCCGTCCTGTCGCAGGCAAGTCGGCTGACTGCAAGCACATAGGGCACATTTTGGCATAATGCCTCGGCATCAATTCAATTGATATAGCTCGTTGCATTGCTCTTTTCATACAGGCAGGCGTCGCTCGTTTTCAGCGCTTGACTCGTCGTGGTTTGTGGCCTCGTCGCGGCCTCGCTCGTTGGTTCCTGATGCTTGCGTGACCAGCGCACAGCAATTGACTCCACGCACCAGCTCCTGGACCTACGCCTCGGCTCGCGCAAGTCGCGATGATCCCTGCAAGTGAGCAAGCCCTGGGATGCCGTGACCGAGCAGCCCCTCAGCGCTTGCCTGCTGCCAATTTGCCGCCCAGGGCTTAGCTGATCACCCGGCAGTGCGTGCCGACTGCCAACCGCCTGCTCACGCCCTTCCACCCTGCCATCCCGCCCTGCCCCGCCTGCAGCCCGCGTGCACGCGCCCCGCGCCGCGTCCCACGCGGCGCCCCTCCTCCCGCGCGGCCTCGCGCTGCCGCGACCACACCGCGCCCGGCAACTCCGCACGCGCAGCACGCACGCTGCGGCGCCGGGGCCTGAGCCGCAGCCCAGCGCCAGCGCCTCCAGCTCGTTCCAAGACGTGGCGGCCAGCGCCTGGGACCCCTCCCAGGGCCCCTCGACCTCGGCTTCCTCGCCCGGCGCCGCCCGCTCGCCTTCCGCGCCACGCCGCGTGTGCATCTTCGTCGAGCCCTCGCCCTTTACGTATGTCAGCGGCTACAAGAACCGCTTCACCACCATGATCAAGTACCTGGTGGAGGCGGGCACCGAGGTGCTCGTGGTAACCACCGGTGAGCGAGGCGGGTCGCATGCGTCGTGTGGCGCTGGCTTCGGAGTCCCTGTGTCGCCGAGCCTAGGCGCCCTAGGGCCAGACGGGCGTGGGCTCGACCACAGCTGGGCAGGGGTGGACGCCAGGCAAGCGGCCGCTGGACCCTCCGTGGCGCGCCCCGGCGCCGGCCCCGCTCGACATTCCCTCCGCTGCTTCCTGCCCTGCCCGGCGCCTCCAGGCAAGGGCTTCACGCTGCCGGGCGTCGACGCGGCGTCCTTCTGCGACCAGCCTGCCGACTTCTGCGGCGCGCGCGTCGTCTCGGCGCTCAGCTTCGGCTGCCCCTGGTATGCTCAGGTGCGGACAGCCCAGTGGGGACCAGGGCCGCGTTTCACATTGATGCTCGGTGACCGGGGCCTAGGGCCTGTAGTGCCGCTGGCTTCAATGGCTGCTTGACGGCAGGCAGAGCTTGTGACGGCGGCCGGCCCTTGCGCCCGTGCACCGACCACAGGTGCCGCTGAGCTTCGCGCTGTCGCCCCGGATATGGCGGATAGTGCGGTGAGTCGCAGCCAAACGGGGCGTGCCATCGAGCTGGCTGCCGCCTGTGGTGCCCGTCCCTTGCGCCCGCTGCCGTACCGCGCAGCTAGCGACCCCGCCGTTAGCAAACCACCACCCTGCTCTGCACTGCCCCTCCGCCTCGGGGTGCCCGTCCCACGCGCCTCCGCGTGCCGGCACACAGCCGTGCGGCTACCACACTCGGCCCCCGCCCACCAGCCCCTGCCCCTCGCTCCGTGACTTCATCCTCACTCCCCGGCTGCGGTGCGGCCTGCCCCGCTCTCGCATCCCTCCCTCCCTTTCCCACAGCGACTTCAAGCCCGACCTCATTCACTGCTCCTCGCCCGGCGTCATGGTCTTTGCCGCCAAGCTGTACGCCTGGCTGCTCAAGGCCGCCATCGTGCTGTCGTACCACACGCACGTGCCGTCGTACCTGCCGCGGTACGGCATCGAGTTCCTGGTGGCGCCGCTGTGGGGCGTCATCCGCATGATGCACGCAACCGCGCACCTCACGCTCACCGTCAGCCCCGCCATGGTGGACGAGCTGACGGCTAACCGCGCTGTCGACGACCGCGACAAGATCCGGGTACGGCAGCAGTCGCACAGTCATTGCGGCGTACCGCGTACGACGTGCCTGGGAGTACGGCACTGGCCTGCTGGCACAGCGATCCCGAAATCCCCTGCACGCCGACCCCCCGCAGGTGTGGAAGAAGGGCGTCGACAGCGACACCTTCAACCCGCGCTTCCGCAACGCGGCCATGCGCGGTCGGCTGACGGGTGGCAAGCCGGAGCGCGTGGTGCTGCTGTACGTTGGGCGGCTGGGCTACGAGAAGAACCTGTTCTTCATGCGCCCGCTGCTGGACGCGCACCCCGGCGTCAGCCTGGCCTTCGTGGGCGACGGCCCCGCGCGCGACGAGCTCAAGCGCGTGTACGCCGGCACCGCCACCACCTTCCTGGGCACGCTGCACGTGAGGCCTGGGAGTCGCTGCGTGCGGTAGTAGATGTCGTGTAGTGCGGGTAGATGCGGCTCTGAGCTGCCTTGTGAGCGTGCGCACGGGCCGCACGCACCGCGGCTCCCATCCTGGGCGAGGTGCACGTGAGGCGGGGTCGGCCTGGGCCATGTGGGATCAGCTACTGCCCAGGCTGCGTTTGAGGACTAGGGGGCTGGCTGCTACTCGTGTCTTCTGCAAGAAGGGTGGGACGGACTGATGGGGTAACGAGAGGGGGCTGGGCGAGCAGGAGCTGGGCGGCTACCGCGATTGGTGCCGTCACCCCTCGGCCTTGCCCATTCGCTGCATCTTATCTCCGCCGCCCTCCAACTCTCCCCGCTCCCCCGCCCTTCCCTCCCCAGGGCGAGGACCTGTCGTCGGCCTACGCCAGCGCGGACGTGTTTGTGATGCCCAGCGAGAGCGAGACTCTGGGCTTCGTGGTGCTGGAGGCCATGGCCAGCGGGCTGCCGGTGGTGGCGGTGCGGGCGGGCGGCATCCCAGACATCATCACGCCGCAGGACAGCGGTGCGACCGGGGCGGGAGGGAAGCGGGAGGGATGGGAGCAGGGTCAAGTTTAGGGTGAGGCCGTGCGGATGCGGTGCGCCATCATGTTGTGTTGCATGGAAGCTTGCCACGCGCCTCGCTCGGCCCTCGGCGTGTCTGGCTTCCTATCCACAGCACGGAATAGGTTGACCGCACGTCCACGCACCGCAGTGAACCCCCGCGCTCCCTTGCTCGCGCCGCCCCGGCCCGCAGGCGTGACGGGCTTCCTGTACGAGTCTGGGGACGTGGACACCGCCTCGAAGCTGGTGGGCCAGCTGGCGGCGCAGCCGGAGCTCAGGTGCGGCGCATCGCAGCGCGCCGGCGCATTTCTTCTCGCGCTCCCACGCTAGCTGGGGCAGGGCCTGGGGCCCTCCTGGGCAGTTGCAGGAGCATGGACGCACGGGCGGACAGTGCGGGACAGGTGGCGTCCTGGCGTGCCCGCCCGCCTGCATTTAGCCCCGCGCCTCGTCCCCTCCGCCAGTGTAGCTAGCCCACCATGCCCACGACCTGCTGCCTCGGGCCTGACTCATCCTCGACGCTCTGCCGCTACCGCGGACGCTGCCTGTTCCCTGCAGGGCGCGCGTGGGCGCCCGTGCCCGCGCCGAGGTGTCCAAGTGGGACTGGCGCGCCGCCACGCAGCACCTGCTGAACGTGCAGTACCCGCTGGCTATGGCGGCGGCGGCGGCACAGTACGGCAGGGCGCTGGGGCAAGTTGCGGAGGGCGCGATGGCGAGCGGCTCTGCGTTCGTGCCGCGCACGGCCTAAGGGGCCGGAGCGCGAGGGAGCCAGGGACAGGTGGGATGCCCGGCTGCGGCCGCTGCGCCCGCGCTGGCCGCGCGACGTTGGGAGGGATCCGGGGTACGGGCTGGCGGCGCGGCTGTGAGCGCGATTGTCGCGAGTTGCGTGCATGGGGATGGAATAAGAACACGGATCTGAAGGCGGGGCCGGACCGGGCCGACGTGCCCGGGCTCAGGCGGCAGAGATCTGCACGCGGCGGGGTCAGGCTGCCTCTCTGCGGCAGGGCAGGGGCTTGCGGGGGCGTCGAGGATCAGTTGGGGCCGTTGTGGGCACGGGCCCCTCGGCATGCTGCCTGGTGGGCTTGGGTATATATGGCACGCTGTTGGGCGCGGCGTTCCGTGTTGGTGTTGGGTGTTGTCGTGTTTGGACATACGTCTTGTGGCAGGCCGGCACCGCCTGCCTTCCCAGCCGCCCAGCGTTGCGCTCGTGCTCCTCGCACCTAGGCGCCATGCAGGCGCCGTCTGCTGCCGAGTCCGTTGGTACAGCCTTGGTGTGCATACTTGCGAGCGCGCGAGCGTGCGGCGCTGCGCTGAGGCGTACAAGCAAGCGGCCGTAGCGGGGCGGCTGATGGGATGTGCGGTGCCGTGTTGCGGAGGCGGGCGAGGACGCAGGCGCGCCGCAAGGCAAGGCCAGGAGCGGTCGGAATCCGCCCCAGCGCGGCTGCGGCTTCGCACTTCATCTTGAGGGACATACGGACGCGGTGTTTACACGTTTTGTGACGGACATTGGAAGCGCAGGGTGTGTCGCCCGACAACAGCATGGACGGGGCCGGATGGATTGGCCTGAACTGGCGAAGAATGACCGTGTGTGCGCTGAGGGATGGTGCAGTGAGGGAATGTGCTTGCGCGAGGCTTGCGGCAAACCGCTCCAAATGTCAAGCTGTCGTTGCATCACCCCACTGCCGTTCCAGGCGCTCCGTCGTACTGATGAGCTGCCTGACGAGCACTGCAGCTTCGGGCCCTGCCACATGACAGCAGTGGAGGCCCGCTTGCCCGCTTCCGCCTGGCTATCATGGCAGTCACGATGGCAGTATCACGGGCGCTCTCCCGCGCTGCAGGGACTCGGGCAGTCGTCGCAACACTCTCATATCTGCTGCCCTGCAGGGCCCTGCTGAAGCTACACAACACACGTGTCGGGTATATGTTGAATGTTATGAACACACCACCGCATGACCAGCGGACCGCGCACCTGCATGGAGGCCCGGACAGGCCCAGACCACGGGATGGTGGTCCGGGCCCTTCCGGGCCCATTCGCCTCCTTCGCCTTGAGTGACAGGCATCCAGTCCGGACATCCATTAACACTCAGTTGCATGACGATCTTGTAGATCCATCACCTCAGTATCTGGGTATGGCAGCCGGGCAGGAGACCGCTGGAGACGGCGACGGCGCCCTCGCGAACTATGTCATGTTGCGAGGCGACCTGCTTCCGCACGTCGCAAAACACATGACCCTCAAGGAAGCTAGCGTCCTACGAGTTGTGAACAAGTCAACAAACGTCGCCTTCGACTCTCGCGTGCTGAAGCACCTTCCGCTCAAGGGCGACGTTGCTGCCGCCGGCACGCTGGCTTTCGCGCTGCGAGCTCTCAGGAACGGCTGCAAACCCGAGAGCATTTCAGTCTCCGCCTGGGCGTATAACCTTAGCCCATGGCGGCACATGCTGTGAGTAGGACGACTTTGTCCATCTCTGTCCATCCGTGCGCCTGTTAGTCCGTGCGTCAGCCAACCGGGCCGTCGCCAATCAGGCGGGCTGCTGCCTTCAAGCCTGTAGCCTATCTTACGTAACCTCCCCTCTCCCCGCTACCTATGTTCACAGGTTGAGTCTGCTGCATACTATCTCGGCTGGCGACTTCAGCACAGCGTGCAGAGGCGTGGAGCTCCTGCGGCTGTCGCCAGCCAACCTGCTAGACCAGGAGGCAGCAGTCGCCATCGCAGCCGCGCTGCCGGGTCTCCACGTCCTCGAGCTGGGAAACCCGGGCCCCGGCCGACGCCACGGTCATGTTCTGCTTGGGCTGGCGGCGCTGGTTGGCAGCGGCCGCCTGCCGCGCTTGACCCGCGTGAAGGCCCCCAACCTGTTGCTCACCAACCCCCTCAACGTCATGGAGCCGCTGCTGCCCGCTGCCCCGCGGCTGACGCACCTGGACCTTAGCGGCACGGAGCTGCGGCACTTGCGCGACGCCCAGGCCCTGGGGGCCTTCACCTCGCTGCGCCAGCTGCGCGGCCTGACCGCCCACGACGCCCCCCTGCTCCACGCCGCGCTGTCGCCGCTGACCCAGCTGCAGCGCCTGCACCTGAGGGACACGTGCCTGGCTCCCGCCGAGCTGCTGCGCTGCCTGCCGCCCAGCCTGGAGCACCTGGAGGCGCTCGAGCTTACCTTCCACCGCTCAGCTCGCGGGACGCAGGCGAGCGAGCCGCGGACGCTGCTGCAGCCGCGGCCACGGGCCTGCCACCGCTGCTGACATCGCTGCATGTGTGCCGGCCTGACCGGCGGCCCCCCATCGTCTCGCGCCGCGCGCGTTACACACATGCCACCGGGCTTGAGCTTAACCGTGTTGCGAGCAGCTCAACTGGCGTGCTAGCTCACGGTCTGCTGCCCCGACCTGCGGTGGCTGCGGCCGCTTTGCTGCACGCTGGAGCCGGAGGAGCACGACCTCGCTGGAGGTCCCCAAGCGCGCTTGGTGCGCTTGCGCGAAGCGCTGGACGCCTGCCCTGCTGCGGAGAGCGCCGCACGCCGCTGTACCAGGCCGAGGCCGGCCTCACGCGCTCGCCCCTGCCGCCCGCTGTGGCGCGGGGTGCAGCAGCTAGCTAGGGCACACCAGGTATCACCGCGTCAGTAGGCAGCGCAATGGCGGCACTGCGCCTGCCCGCCGGTGCGTCGCGGCGCCTGCAACCCGGAGCCATTATTGCGCTGCATTAGCGCCCGCCGGTACGGTACTTCACCGGCGGCCACGACGGCATGGTGTGGCCGGAAGTTGGCGAAGCCCTGCTGGGCGGGGACGTTGCGCCGCGCGCCGATCGGAGCTCGCGAACGTGTAGCGAGGGACGTCGTTAGGGCCCGAGGGCGGGTCGAGCGCAGTAAAACTTGTCACGACATATTAAGTGCACGGCAGACTGCAGCCGGCACTAATGACTGCACAGGCTCCCTGAACGACATGGTGGGAAAGCAGCAGGGGCAGGGGGCCATGGCCGCTGCGCTCTTTTCGCTGTTTGCGGTCGCTGGGTATCGAGGCGCGGTGACGCTGCTGGGAGGCGGCGGCCAAAGCGCCCACCGTCTGGCGCGCATGGTGCAGCAGCTGCTGGCTGACGCGGGCATCATGGGGGCGGTGATTCGCGAGTCGTAGGAGCATGGGCAGGTGGCGGGGCGATTTCCGGACCTCAGATTGTGCTGAGCATCGTGGGTCGCATGTGGCTATCACTACGACGTGGTGCCCCGGGCGTTGTCACTGCTGGTTCTGGAGAAGAGGTTTGCTGGTAGGAGGGTGGAAGATGTCGCGGACGAGGCTTGGCGATGACGACAGCTGGGCGAGGGCGCGCGCACTCACGTATGGTTATGGTACATGAGTTGGTACAGGTACATGAGTTACATGGTACATGAGGTACATGGTACATGAGTTGGGACAGGACACGTTCGGCGCAGGTGACGTAGTCATATTGATGAGCGGGCGCGTATGCAGTACTGACGTAGGGGACGGAGGCCAAATGTCGTAGGACAGGGCGCCAGGAGCGCCACTGCAGGAAGCCGTGGCTTGGAACTTGCAGCCGCTTAGGGTCAGAAACCCTGCCCCCAAGCTTGGGGCTTTGCATTTGGGTTGTGGCTGGAGTTGCAGTTGGAAGGATGGGCAGAGACATGTGTTGCAGATCGGAGAATGGTAGATGGGATGTGTGCTTGGCGTGGGCGTGAGAGCAGGCGCATGAGGGTAGGCGAGCGCGGAGTCAAGGCCACGGGGCGGTCGGGCTAGAGGTTCTCATAACCGCATGTGGATGAGCGCTGGCGTGGAGTGAAGCGCAAATTTGAGTTGCCTGGCCTGCGGGTTGCAACAGTCGTGGCAGCCAGTATATGCTATCTGCGTGGGGCGAAAGTGGGGGAAGGGCTGCGTGCCGGTGCGTGCTGGATGTAATAGTTCTACGTTGTCAACGGCGGCCAGCGCACGGCCCCGGAGTACCTAGGTCCCATCAGGAGGTCCCTCCTGGGTCCCACGCCACGAAACGCGGCCACATGCAAGGTCCACTTGCTTGTCGCCACCGTGCTGTCCAAGTAGGCGGTAAGCGCTGTTAGCGGGCCGTTCCGCATCCTTGTTCGACCGAGGGGCAAGAGGTAGGCCCTGCTAGGGTTTGGATCCAGCGTGGACCCGGCACTGTGAGGTCATGGTTCATGCACTATCACAATGCGTATTGCTCTCAGCTCGTACCTGCACGTACCTAACCAATTGATCACAGAAGCTGTTGCAGTCTGTAACTCGCGACTGAGAATTCCACGGAAGCAACACATAAAACGCGCAGCTAGCTCCATTGATAATGGAATATTGCAAATTACTAGGCTATTCGGGGTATGCGAACTGCGGAGAACGTTGACCGGACTGTCGCTGGCAGCCGAATGGACGTGCGGGAGAGCCCAGCGCAGCGTCAGCGTATAGGCAACTCAAGAGAAGGATCGCCTGGCTTCTTGCTGCGTCCACCGCAGCAAGTTGACCCGGCTTCCTCTGGCCTGCCATCGGCGCTAGCCGATGATGAGCCGAGCGCGCGGAGTGCGCCGTGGCGGACTGACCTTAAGGAGCGAGCGGCATTGCCGAGCGACAGTATATCGACTCCCACGCGGCACGCGACGGCATCGCAGTGGCAAGCGCCCAGCCCAGTCAGTGGCACCGCCGGCTCGTCGCGGCTGCCACCGCTGTCCACAGCCCCAGGCCTCCCGCCGCTGCCCTCGCAACGTTGGTCGCCAGCCCCCTCGCTACGGCATGGAGAGCTTGAAGCACGGTGGATAACCCGGGGCCCAGCGCCCGGGGAAGCAAGCAGCGGCGACCCCGGCGGCGGCCATGCCAACGGCAGTGGCGGTGGCCACGCCAGCGGCAGCGGCGGCGGCCATGCCAACGGCAGCGGCGGCGGCCATGCCATCGGCAGCAGGGGCGGCAGCCATGCGACAGGCTCCAGCCATGCGGGCTCTGGTGGCGGGGCCAATGGCAGCGGAGGCGGCTCAGCAACGAGCTTGGGCGGTCACAGCGGAGTACATTCTGGAGTGTCATCAGGCGGCGCTAGTGCCCCGATCTTCGGCGCAAACCGGCGGTATCACGACTCATTCAACAGCACGCGCTGCGGCCGCATGCCCGACTACCTCAAGGTGCGTCGCGCCCGTCGCCTCAGCACGATTCCGCTGCCACGAGAGCTGAGTGGCGAACATTAGCAGCGCTGCTGCTGACGCGCTCGTCGCCTGCGCCCGCAGATCTACACCGTGCCCAAGGACGTGCAGTGCGAGGAGGTAGGCCGCTGTGCGCCGCCTGAGCGTGGGCGCTGTCATCTTGCCTCCGATCACTGCACCACAGGGTCCACACCCGTACGTGTCGTGGCCTGCGCCCGCTATCCGCAGGACGTGCTGATCGAGCCCATTATCCAGAGCCTAGGCGTGGGCGACAAGGAGATGGAGCAGAAGATCACGGAACAGATGGGAAACCTGTACGAGTTCTTCCGCAAGCTGTATGAGCAGGACCAGGAGGAGATCCGCGCGCTGCAGGCCCACGCCGCGCAGCGCGAGGCGGAGCTGAAGCGCCTGCGGCGAGCCGGCAAGCTGGCAGCCGCGCGCGAGGAGCCGTCGGCGGGTGGCGCGGCCACGCCTGGCAAGCGGCGCCAGGGACAGGGTTGGCAGCGGGAGGCCGCGGGGCAGTCGCCGCAGCCGTCCCCAGCGCCACAGGAGCGGGAGGGCCCACCCGTGGTGTCGCTGATGCTGCCGCCGCTGCTCAATCCCGCGCGGCCCTGGTACAAGTAAGCACCGGCTGCCGGCTGACTCCTTTACCAAGCTTCCCTCACCACCCCGCCCCCTGGTGTCATGGCCGGCCAGCCCGCCGCACCACAACGCGCGATGCCATGGGGTCCCGCACACGCCACCTCGTCCACTCCATGCAGGTGGTGGGCCAACGTGCAGGCCATGTACAGACGGCGGCCAACGCTGTGGCTCGTGGTCGCCTTCCTGCTCATCCTTATCCTGGCCGTGGGGCTGCTGGCCGGCCTGCTCAGCCGCGACCACGGCGACGGGCACGCGACCGCCGCGCCGGCCGCGCCGCCGCTGCCGCCGTTCGGGCCGCCGGACCCGGCTATCACGGGCCTGTGGGCCTCTGGGCTGGCCTTTAGCGTCAACATGACCCAGGGGTCCACGGCTTTCTACGCGCTCGTGCCCACGATATCCCTCATGATGACCGCCAACTACACGCCCCGGGCAGCTGACGTGCGGTCGCTGCTGCAAGGCCCCGAGCCGTCGCCGCTGCGCGACCTGGCGGTGGCGTGTGGTGAGCGCACGGCGGTGGCGGGGCAGCATTTCACCTTTGCTGTGGCGGACGCAGCGGAGCCGGCGCAGCAGAACGTGGCGTGCGAGGTGCCCGGCGCGCTGCCGGCGCGCTGCGGGCTGTGCCCCGATGTGCAGCCCTCCACACCGTACGTGCTCATGCTGGCGTTCGAAGGCAGCGAGCGCCTGTTCCTGCTGCCGGTGAGCGGGGTGGCGCAGCTGCAAGCCCTGCCGGGCTGAGGCCAGCGCTTGCTGTGGACGCGCAGGCTTGGGCTGGCAAGCGGGCGGCAGCGAGGCGCCCTCCACAAACGCACAGCTGATGAGCAGGACCTGCTCGCGCTGCAGCAACGATGCTGTCTAGTGGCACGATCATGCGGGGTCTGAGGGCACGTGATGCGTTCCCCGCAGGCCACAACGTCTCCTCAGGCCAGCAGCGGCAACACGGCCTCGAGTCCACAGCCCTCGCATCCGGGCTCCCCGCCGCCATCGTCTTCACCCTCGCCGCACTCGCCGCCGCCCTCGGGCTTGCCAGCGCCGCCCTCACCCGCACCATCGGCCTCACCGCCGCCCCCTCCGCCGCCCCTGCCGCCCGGCACCGTGCTCCGCGCGCCGGACTTCATCCTCGCGCCCACAGCCGCCACCATCAGCCAGTCCTCCCTCTCCATCACCCTCTCCATCTCGACCGTCGGCGTCGTACGGTACATCGTCATGCACTCCGTGCTCTACGCCCAGGCGGGCGGCGCGTACGTGTCGTACGCCTCAGCCGACCCCTGGGTCGGGCAGCTGCTGGCGATGCAGCCGCCACCCTCGGCCTCAGTGGTGGGCGTCGGCGGCGTGGTGGCTGCGGGCGAGGTCGTGGTCCTGCAGCCGGGCGCAGGATACACCCTGCTCGTGGGAGGCAGCGACGCCGCCTGCACTTGTGCCGTGGGCCGGGGCTGCACGTGCTCGCTGGCGGCGCCCTGCCAGGGCTCAGCCTGCGAGCTGGGCCCGAGTGCCCTCACGCCGGCGACAACCTACAAGGCAAGCGCAGGGGCACAGGGGCGAGTGCTTTTGCATGCCTCGGCATGCCAGCCCCGCTGCGCGCCCTGGTGACCCTTACCTGTCGCCAACTGATGCCTCCCATGTTCACATCGCAGGTGTTCGTGTCCGCCTCCACGCCCGACGGCACGTCCGCGACCAACGGCCCCGTCTTTGCGGGCAGCGCCACCACGCTGCCCGACGCCGCGCCGCCCGTGCTAGCGGCCGCAGCCGCCATCCCCTCCGCCACCATCAGCTCCAGCGGCTTCAGCCTCACGGGCCTGGCCGTCGACACGCCCGGCATCGCCTACCTCATAATCACCCAGCCCGCGTCGCCCCCGGCCTTGACCGCCGGCACGGCCACGGCGTTCGCGCCAGCGTCGGCGGCGCGCCGGCGGCGGCTGCAAGCTGGTGACGGCGCCGGCGGCAGCGGCACGCCGCCAGAGAGCGGCGGCGGCCCAGCGCCGCCGCGGCAGCTGCAGCTGGCTCCCCCGGGCTTTGTGGTCGCTGCAGGCGTGGAGGAGGGGAGCCTTTACGTCGTGGACCCGGCGCCGGCTGTGCAGGTCTTCACGCCGCAGTGCCCCCGTGCCGTGGCCTGCGACACCGCCCGGGTGCGTCGCGCCTCGTCGCAAGCACCCCAAGTGCCCTGAACCACACCAACCCCTAACCCTCCGCACCCGGCATTCTCCCATGCTGCTCGCCTCGCCGGGTCTGCGCAGGCCGTGGCGGACCTGGTAGACCCGGACGTGGAGGCACTGGCCGTGGCCGCGCGCTGCGTGGTGCTGGCCAGCCCCCGGGAGGGCCCCAGCACTCAGGTGGTGGCTGGGCTGGCCAATGACACCGCATACACCGTGCGCCTGGTCACGGAGGACGCGGCCAGGTGCGCACAGGGTCGTGCGGACACAACAAAGCATGGCAGTGGCTGACCCCCCGTCATCTGATAGCGCTACGTCATTGCTTGGCTCTCGCACTGACAGCGTCGGCCCTGGAGGGATAGGCACGGGGCCAGGCGGCTCTCGCGGCTTGTGGCGCGATGTCAAAAGGATGGGTACGTGTCGCGGTGGTCCGCAGGAACCGGCGCGTGTACCGCGCCGCCATGCGCACGGTGGACGTTCGGCCGCCCGAGATCCTGGCGGCCGTGGTGCGCTCCGGCTTCCGCGCCTTCAACCTCAGCGTCACGCTCAACGAGCCCGGCGCCGTTGTGGGCTTCCTCTACACACCCGCAGCCGCCGCCAACCTGTCGCTGGTCGTACCCGCCGTGTGGCCGCCCAGCGCTCAGGTACGCGGGGCGCCGCTCTGCCCCTGCTTGAAAGGACCTTCGCATGCCCCCTCGCCTAGCGCCCTCTCCCACAGCCGAAGCTCTTGCCGCCCTGCCCCCACGCCAGAGTGCTCATCAGCCTAAGCCAACGTGCTCACCACACCCTGCGCCGCGCCCTCTTTCCACCAACCAGGGCGCCGTCATCCAGCAGGCCACCGGCGCCGCGACCTCAGCATCCCCGACCGCGGATGGCCCCACCTCCTTCACGCTGATCTTCAACGACCCCTCCATCCAGCCCAAGTCCAACTACAGCGTGGCCCTCGTCGCGCGCGACACGCCCGGCAACGTGCAGCGGTCCGTGCGGCTGGTGGCGGTGCGCACCGAGGACAACCAGCCGCCCGCCTGGCTGGCGGCGGCCGTGGCACCCGGCTCCTACGACGCTAACATCACCCTGGCGCTCGACGAGCCCGGCGCCGTGTTCTGGTTCTGCCTGCAAGGCGACGTCGCCTGCCCCGCCGCCTCTCTGGTGCGCTGGGACGAGGCGCCCAAACTAATGCTAGTGCTGTGGCCCTGGTGCAGCCATGCATGATGAGTGTGCAGTCACAATTCAAAGAAAGTAACGCGCCTGCGTGCGTGTCTGTGCCCTGCGTTGTGATCTTGGGTCCGCAGCTGTGGCTTTGGACCGACGCGCCCGCGACCGCGCCGCCGCCTTGGAATGCAACCGCCAACATCACGGTTGTGGCCCGTGGATCCGTCGTCACCTCGGACGTTGGCGCCGGCGCTGCCGCCGTGGGCGGCCTGGCCGACGGCATCGCCCACACGCTGTGCCTGGTGGCGCAGGATGTGGCGCCGGCGCGCAACCGGATGACCACCGCACGGCGCCTGGCCTTTACCACACGCGACCGCACCGTGCCGCTGCTGGGCGTGGCGGTCGTGCCGGGACCCGACGGCGGCGACTTTACCTGCGACAGGTACTGCCCAAGCCTTGCGTCCATTCCCCACAGCTCCATGGCCGCCGTAAACCCTCTCAAAAGCCGAGTCGTTCACGTTGGGCCTACGATGCCGCAGCCGGGGGCTCTGGTGACGATGTACATCGCCAGATTGCGCAGCCAGCCACCCCACAGCCTAAGCGCGTGTCCTCCCCGCGATGTCATGCCCGTTTGTCCGCCATGTACCCGCAGGACGTCCTACCTGTGCCGCCTCACCATCAACGTCTCGCTCAGCGAGCCCGGCGCCGCCTACCTGGCGCTGCAGTACATCCCGCGCGCCGCCAATTTCACATCCGCCAGCCTGCTGGGCATGGACTTCTTGCAGCCGCCGCCCGGCGTGCTGCGCGCCGGTTCGCTCGACTTTGACGGCTCCTCCAGCTGGCAGGCGCTCACTCTGAGCACGCTGTCGTCGGGCCGCACCTACAGCCTGGCGGTCGCGGGCGAGGACGCGTCCGACAACCAGCAGCCCGCGATGGTGGAGCTGCAGCTGCAGGCGCCCGACCTGCTGCCGCCGCAGTGGCGGGGCTACTCGGCGCTCAGCACGGGTGCGAGCGGTTGCGCTCGAGTTCACGCTCGGCTCGGCTGCTGCTCCTTCTGTATCGATGTGCTATGGCTGACAAGTGCCCTGACCGGCTGCCCGGTGTGTGCCCGCCGTCGCAGCCGACACGTCGCTGACGCTCAACGCGACGCTGAGCGAGGCCGCCACGATCGCCGTGCTGGTGCTGCCGGCGGGCTCGCCCACGCCCGGGCCGGCGGCGGTGGCGTCGTCCAGCCGGTCGCTGACCTACGCCCCGTCGGTACCGTCGACGGCCGTGACGTGGGATGTGGGCGGCCTGACGCCAGGGCAGCTGTACGACATCCACATGATTGCTCGGGATACCTCGGGGAACCAGCAGGTGCATGCGTGGGGCGCAGTACCCAGCTTGGGGAGCGCCCGGTGCCGAAGCGTGGGTTGGGGGCATGGGAGGGAGGGCAAGTCTGTACCGACACTGCTGCCTTGTACCCTGCGTGTATCTTGGTCCGTGTGCAGGCGTCCGTGGCGACCATTGCGGGCGTGCGCACGCAAGACTGGATGCCGCCAGCGGTGCTGAGCCTCACAGCCACCGTGGCGGCCACGGGAAACCGCTTTACTCTCACCGTCAACTCAACCAAGCCAGGTGAGCACGCTGTCGCTCAAGAACATACACGCAACCTGGCGGCTCTCAGCTGTTTTGCTGCTCCTGCGGGCCCAACACGGCCTGCTGCTCGCCCTGCTGCCGCATCTCAGGCACGCTCCACTTCTTGGCGCTGCGCGCTGGCGCGCCGGTGCCCACCCGGCAGCACCTCCTGCAGCCCTCCACCTACCCCGCGCCATCGGCCGCCAACTTCTCGGGCTCCTTCTCCATCCCATCCGCGCTGTCGCTCGCCAGCGCCACGCTCTGCGTCGCGGACGGCGCGCTCTTCACCATCTGGGCCGTGCAGGAGGACCTGGAGGGCCAGTTCGCCAACCGCCAGCCCAACTACTCCAACGTCACGCGCGCCGTTCAAATCCTCCAGCAACCGCCAACCGCCTCGGGCTCCACCTGCGCTCCCGAGTCGCGCATGCGCGCCATGGTGCTCGATGCGGCGCTGCAGGCCGGCAGCGTTGGGTGGCCCGTGGGTCGGATGACGCCGGTGGTGAACGCCAGCAGCGGCGCCGCGTCGTGGGTGCGCGAGTACGCGCTGGTGGGCGGCGCCGGCGGCGCGGTGGGCGCGGAGGGCAGCATCGTGGCGTCGATGGAGGGCCTCCCGCTGGGCGCGCACTCCTTCCAGCCAGCGAGGTGAGTCCAGCCCGCCCACATGGCCAGCTGCTGCCGCCTGTCGAGGCCCATCAGCACTGCGAACCCAGACCATGTTGGCCGCTTTAGCTGCTTGATCCACGCCATCCCTGACCCCAATCCGCAGACCGCCTCCGGCGAGCATCCGGGTGGTGCTGCAGACGCCAACGCTGTACCTGGAGCCGCAGGCCGTGTCGCCCCTGGGCGCCTCGACGGCGGACCTGGGGCGGCTGCTGCGCTTCGCCTTCCAGCTGCAGGACGCCGCCCTGCGGACCACCATCAGCGCGGCCGGCCTGCGGTATGCGCATTGCTGCAGGACAACGTCGCAACAGCAGAGGCGTTGCGCGGGCCTCGGTCTAGCTGCTCGCCGCTGGGGCCTGACACCTCGTCCTTGCCTCATTGTCGTGGCGCGGCACGCAGGGTGGTGCCCAGCATCATCACGGGCTTGGCCTCATCCAGCGACGGCCGGCAGGTGCTGCCCGACTGCGACCTGGGCACAAGCAGCGGCGGCGATGCGGCGGCCTTGCTGACCGGCGGCGCCGGCGTGTGCAAGGCCGCTGTGCCGGTGGGCTTGTTCCCTGCGCCCGGCGCGACGGCGGCGGCGTCCTTGCAGGTCGACGTCTACAGCGGGTGCGTGCAGGCCGAGGCTCGCAGCCGCCCGCCCTATTGTGCCTCGACCCCAACGTCCCGGTGGCTCTACCGTCAAACGCCGCCAACCTCCGCCCACGCAGGACTCAGCGGGTGGCCAGCTCCTCCACCGCGGCCGTCAGCCTCCGCAGCGCGCCCGCAGTGGCCTCCACCGCGGCGCCCACCAACGGCACCGCGCTGCTAGTGGCGCTGCCACTGCGGCCGCTGCGCCCGGGGGAGACCTTTCGCGTCACCGTCAGCGCCGCCATCGGCGACCGCATGGTGCGTATGCCTGGCTGCAAGCGACCAGCCACGCTGGCGCCGCTATCCATCAGCTTTCCCGCTGTCCCGAGTGTCTGTCACTGCCACGCAAGCGCTCGCGCCGTGTTCTGTTGTAAGTTACACATATGCTTGCCATGTATGCCCCACTCGGCCGCAGCCGATCTCCGGCTTCTCCGTGCAGCTGGCGTACTTGTCCTCCCGCCTCATCTTCGTACGCGCTGCGCCCTCGGCGCTGTGGGCCGACCTGGTAGCGGTGCCGCTCGCGGACGCCGCCGCCAGCACCGCCGACGCCATGAGCCTCTGGCTCACCGCCGTGACGCAGACCGAGACTCCCTCCAGGTCCGGCCCGACAGCTACCGCACCGCTCTTTCCCACCCCCGTTGTTCCCCCCACGCCTGCGCATGGGCCCGCGGACATGCGGGAGTCGCCCCCCCACAGCGACGCTCATGCATTCGCGCTCTGTGGTCTGCTATTCGCACCGTAAAGCATCGTTCTGCCAGTATCTTCCCACATCTGCTCACACTTTGTGTCCACACCTGCACCTGGCCGCAGCTACGTCGGCCGCACGGTGCCCCTGGCGGACGTCTACTTCCGGCTCGTCTCATCCGCCGCCACCGTCGACGGCGCGGAGCTGTCGGTGCTGTCCGTCAGCCCCGGCAGCTCGCTGTACCCCTACGACGGCGGCCCCGTGGTGCGCATGCAGGACGCGCGCGCGCCCGCCGGCGGCGGAAGCGGCGGCGGCCGCCTGGTTGTGGCCACGCCGCGACGCCTGGCCGCGTTCGCGTACCTTGGCAACCATGAGCTCTTCAACACGGCGCCGCTGGACGGGGCAGACGTGGTGGCGCCGGTGCAGGCGAGCACGGGCGTGGGGACGCCTGCGGTGTTGAGCGCTACCTCGTGGGCTGCTCCGGCGTGCGTAACTCGGGGTTTCAGCTTGGCCGCTCGGATTCCGTTCGCAGGCTTTGCTGGTGTTGGACTGGGCATCTGGTGGAGGCGTGTCCGACATGCTCACGGAGGCTGGCTCCAGCGTATGCGCGTGCTCCGCAGCTGCCGGCGTCTCGACCTCGTTTGCGCTCAGCGGCTGCCAGCTGCGGCTGGCCGCGGACCACAGCCAGCCGGTCCGGCAGGCCGCCGTGTCGGTGGCGTGCGCCAGCAGCGGCAGCTCCGCGACCGGTGCCAACGCCGGTACCCTGCTGCAGGCGCAGGTGAGGGCCCCATGCCGCCACACACCTCCCGGCGCCAGCGTCAACGCCATGCCGTCGTGCAGGCCCGGTCTAGGCGCTGTCGCCTGGGCCAGCTGGCAGCGCGTCACCGACCCGTTGTTTCACACTTGCACACCCCCGCCCCTTCGCAGGCCATGGTGTCGGTCTGGTACCCAAGCGGCTTCCGGCTTGAGACGTCAGACCCCGACGCCACGCTCAGCAGCGTGCTGCCAACCAACGTGCCCGCGCCGCAGACCGGCAGCTGCCTGGACAGGTGCGTGCGTCGCCAGCACCCGCTAGCGCTCCCATCCATGCCACCACCGCCCGCACCGCTGCCTGCCAGCACGGCGCCTGCCCAACATGGCATGCTCCCAACCTGGGCGCTGTGTCCTGACTTGCAGGTACCAGACCGCGCAGCTGTTCCTGTTTGCCAACTGGTCCAGCGGCAGCGGCAGCTCGGCAGAGCAGCTCGCGGACATGGACGTCACGCGTTTCGCCGCCAACTGGACCACCGACCAGCCCACAGCGCTGCGGCTGTCGGGCGCAAGCATCTCGGTACGCAGGACCCGCCCCTGCGCCCTTGCTCGCTTAACCTACTCGATCCGACGGGGTAGCAGTCATCTACACATGCGCTAGTTACAGACGTGCCTGCCCCGGCCGTGTCCCTCAGGGTCTTGCACCGCACGCCGGCGCCACGGTCAACGCCCACGGACCCCGGGGCGTGGTGCTGGCCTCCCTGCGCATGGCCGTATCCGACCAGCCCGTGTGCGTGGACTCGGTGGAGGCGGTGGCCGTGTCGGAGGTGGCCATGGCGGGCGAGGCGGCGCCCAGCAGCCCCGGCCGCTACCGCGTTCACTTCACGCCCAAGCAGGTAAGTGCTCCCCCCGCACCTTACCGACACGACACCCCAATGAAATTGAGGGGTGAACGCTGTGCCCGATCCCGGTGTGCGCCTTTGCAGACCCTTGCGTGGGAGCGCGCGTACGGGCGCGTGAGCGTCTTCGCCTCGCTCAGCGACGGCGCCTTCATGTCGGTCTCGCGCGCATCCGCGACCAGCGCCGTGGCGCTGCCCGGCGCGACGGCGCCCGTGCCCTTCAGCGTATTCCCGCTGGCGGGCTTCGCGTCGCTCAGCCTGCGCGTCAACACCACCTTTGGCTCGCCAGCCTCCTGCGGGCCCTACCTGCGCACCGCCTGGACAGCCTGCAGCGCCTCCTCGGGCAGCGGCACAACCGGCGTGCCCATCGGCTCAGGTGTGCTGCACCTGCTTGAAGCACAAGCCGCGCTCGACCCCAGCCCGCATGGTGGAACGCGGCCATGCTGAGGCGCCCGCCCGCCGCCTCCTGGTCTTGCCTGCAGGCTCAGGCCTAGTCCGCGTGTCGATGCCGCTGCCCACGGCCATCTCCCGGCTGCTGGTGTCGTCGGCCTCCATCGCCAGCTCCGTCAGCGGCGCCGCGCAGCCGCCCATCTCGGTGCCCACGGCCGCGGCGCTGGCGGTGCTGGTGGCCTTTGACGATGGCCACGAGCGAGACATGAGCGCCGACCCGCGGGTCGAGGTGGTGGTGTCGCAGGGCGCCGACCTGTGCTCCGTGAGGCGAGGTGCGGGGGCGGGCCCCGGCTGTCCACAACCCCAGCAGGGCTATTTACGTCTCCGGCGACTTTGGTCAAAAGGTTATATCGTGTGGCCTCAGGGTGTTCTGTGTGCTGTGCCTCGCGCAGACGCCGACACCAACGAGCCGCTGGTGGAGGCGGTTGGGTCGCCGTTCATCGGCGGCGAGTGCCGCGTGGAGGCGCGCGCCACCTTCGACGGCCTCCCGCAGCTGCGCCAGACCAACACCACCACGGTGAGTAAGGGCGGTGCTGCGTGGCTGGCCAGCTAGGATCTCCTGCGGCAATGGCGGCTGGCTGAGCGGGGCCTTGCCAAACAAAGCTGCGCTTCAATCGTACCGCACGTGTGCGCTGGCGGCTGGCTGCCCACAGGTGGTCACGCTGGCGGGGCTGCAGGTGTATGTGGCCGACGGCGCGCCACAGCTGCCACCCGTGTCCAACAGCAGCAGCCTCACGGGCCTGGCCTTGCCCGAGGTGCCGCTGCGCCTCTTCGCCTGCGACTTCAGCCACTTCTCGCCGGCAAGTACCTCTCCCCCCTCCCCATCATCTTGCCCCCAGCAGTGCGATGTCCAGCCGCCCAGCACCGCCTCCAATGCCCGTGCTGACCTGAACGAGCTGTGCGTCTCGCCGTACCTCCTGCGGCCCGCTTGCAGGCGAGCGTGTGGGTGATGGGCCGTCTGAGCAGCTGCGGCGCCAGCTGCGCGCTCGCCGACCTGAACGACCCGCGCTACACCTCGCTCACGCTCCGCGACCCCAGCGCCGTGGCGCTGGGGCCCAACCCCGCCAACACCAGCCTGGCCAATGTGCTGCGGCCCACGCAGCCCGGCGCCACGCAGCTGACGGTGGCCTTTGGGCCCAGCGTCAGCGCCACCTTTGACGTGCGCGTGGAGGAGACGTTCCAGCGGGGCTGGCCGCTCGTGGCCAACGTCACGGACACGGGTGGGTGTGGCACGCATGGGCGGAGCGAGGGCACCCGGGGTGCTAGCACACGGGCGGGCCTCCTAGCTGGGTGGGTGCCATGGAAGGGACTAGAAGGCACACGGGGCTCGTGAGCGGCGTCCAGGGGCGCTCATGTAAACGCTCGTGTGTGCTCCGTACCCGCCTGGCTCCCCCATCCAGGCTTCAACATCTCCGCGCGCATGACCTCGGCGGTCTTCCGGGTGTCCTACCTGCTGCGGGTGGTGCGCTCCAGCAACGCCAGCGACTCGCTGCCGCCCACCGCTGACGAGGTGGAGCGAGGTGCGCGTGCGCCCTACCTATCTAAAGCACCGCTGGATCCAACCCGTGGACCGCCCCGCCACCAAAATCCCACCCCACCCCCACACACATGTTGACCTGCCTTGGCGCCGATCCTGGTCGCCCGCAGGTGGTGTCGCGCTGAGCCCCGCTGCCGGCTCGCCCACTCTACTGACCGAGCGGCTGACGGGCCTGGCGCCCGCCACCAACTACTCCATCTTCATGTCGGTCCGCTACCAGACCCGCCTGCTGGCCACCGTGACAGCCATCACCGGCGTGCTGACGCCGGACAACTCAGCGCCCACCTTTATCGCCGTGGGAACGGTAAGCAGCCACAGCCCGCATTGCGATGCCATAATGCCATCACCGCTTGCATTCCCCCCAGTGCAGCGGCAGAGAAGGTTCCATTCGCGCGACGCCTACCTTCTCCCTTCCCCCAGATGCGCAACCTGACTGTGGACGCGCAGCGCTTCACGCTGCGGCTGCCGGTGGCGCTCAGCGAGGCGGGCAGCATCAGCTACGCCATCTACCGCAACACATCCTGCCTCAACGGTGGGCCCCGATGGCACCCAGACCCGCTTGCGCCCTGGCCCCTGCGCCCGAACGATGCTCTGACGCAGGCCCGCCATGTTGCTGCCGCAGGCACGGACCAGGTGCCCCTGGCCACCATCCAAGCCGCCTCGGCGCTGCCGCCCGCCGTGTGCGGCTGCGGCGACGCCGCCGCCTGCCAGCCGGTGGCTTGGGGCAGCGTGGCGCTGGGCGGCAGCAACACCAACGACACCCTCACCATGAGCGGCCTGCTGCCGCCCAACCCCTACGCCCCGCTGCGCACCGCCACACAGGCGCAGCTGACGTGCGGCGGAGGTGCGCCCTACCGCCCCCTCCCAGGCCAGACCTCAGACCGTGTCTTGGCAGCGAGTGCCGCCCGCCTCGCTCGCTCTGCCCGACGCGCCCATCCCGCCGCTGCCGTCCTCACGCGCCTGGGCCGCCCATGCCCCCGGCCCCCTTGCCCTGCAGTGTCGCTGCCGGCGCCCGTATCTCCCGCGCACGTGCTGTACCTGGTGGCGCAGGACGACCTGCCCACCTACCGCGGCTGGGCCGTTGACTGCAGCCCGCCCGGCTCCTCGCCGGGCAGTGCCTGCGGCGCCACGGCTTGGGCGCCCTGCACCGCCAGCCCCGGTGCCGGGCCCGGCAGCGGCGCCATCAACGTGCAGGCGCTGCCGTACACACGGCTGCAACTGGGCCAGCTCACGGCCGCGGCGCAAGGTGGGGCCGGGACGTGGGGCGCACGGCGGCTACAGCTGGAAAGTGGACGTTGTGTACCTGAGGCGGCAGGGTGGTCATGAGGCCTACGCGGACGGCGCCGAACATGCTGACCCGTTCTGTTCCGCGCAGGCTCGCCCGCGCGGCCGGTGCTTGCGTCGTTCGAGCTGCCCGCTGGGGACCGTGTGTCGTTCGACCCGGCCTCCACCAACATCTCCACCGCCGGCCGCACCATCACCTTTGGCTTCAGGTGCGCGAGCAGACACGCACCATGGCCCGTGCAGGCCCCACAGAGCCCCTGCAGCGGGGCTCGTGCCGTCGCCGCTGCGAACCGGTCGCTACCACTACCTCGAAGCTACGAGCTCGATGCCTTACGTCGCCGTTTGCTCAATCGCCGGCCGCAGGGTGACCAAGGTCAGTGCCGTGCAGTACCGCCTGGACCGGTGGGACAGCGCCAGCGAGCGTGCCGTACCCGTCTACTCGGGCATCTTCCCGGTGTACGACCCGAGCATGCCATACACGGTATCCATCTCGCGCACGTGTGACGGGCTGCTGCTGGAGGAGGAGTCGTACACGCTATGGTACTGGGCCACGGACGTGTACGGCAGGAGCAACCCCGCGTTGTCGGCCGCGATCGTGTTCTAGCGCACTCAGGGGAGGGTGCCGTTTTCATGTGGCCCTTGCCCAAACAACCAGACGCTGCTGATTGCTAGGTGCGGAGGGGTGCGGAGGCTGCCATTGTGGCGCACGTGTCGAGGAAGGTGGCGCACGTCTCAGCTCATAATGTGTTCCACTGTAGCGTTGGAATTAACAGCGCAGCGCAGAAAGAGACATACCGCATACGTACATTTAAGTCCAGGATCGGGAGGCTAGTGAGGATGTGCGAATGGAGCGCGAGTGGCCCAGGCTTGTGGGGGGCCGCCACTGTGGCGCGGGGAGGGTCACTGCCGCTGCCTCGCGTGTTTGCCCCTTTGATTGCACGTGTATGTACATGGCATGGCCGCGGGTGGCGTGTGGGCGTACGTAGCTAGGCGCAGGCTTGTGGTGTGGGTGGGGGCAGATGTGCACTTGCATAACACGTCGGGAGGCGGCTAGCAACGCGCGCAACTGGCGCATTGCTGGCGCGGACGCAGGGCTGCGGGTGGTGCCGCGGGCGGTCGTACAGGCTGCTGGGGGTCACGTGGGTCTGGATCATGGGACGCTCATGGGCAGGAGCTCATGGGTGCGAGAGTGGCTTGCTTGGCAGCGAGCAAGTTTCGTGTTACAGGCCTCGCTGTGTGCATCAGCCGCGAGCTCGCGCGCGAGCATCCGCACAGTAAGCAGCCAGTAACGAATCTATCCGTAGTTCCGTACGCTCGTGGCACTCAGCTGCCGCGCTCCCATGGCTTCTATTGAACAGCTGCAGCGCCGCGCGCCCCGAGCGCCAAGCTTCCGCCCGCCGCCGCTTTGTCGTCGTCCCTCCTGCTCAGCAGCTGCCCCAGTCCACGATTCTGCGGCAGTAGAGGGCGGGCAGCACCGCCACGCCCGCCAGCACCAGCAGCGGCGAGGCGGCCTGCAGGCTGTCCAGCCGGCCCCAGTCGGCGGCCAGCGCGCAGTAGCACAGGATCTCGCACACCTGCGCGGGCGCAGTGACGAGCCACAGCGGCCACGTCGACGTGCGAGGCAGCAGGCACGCTGGCCAGTCAGCAACTGCCGCGGAGCGGCCATTGGGTCTGGGCCCCCCCGAGTAACGAGCACCGAATGACGACGTCCATCGGTACGTGTCACGAGCCACTCGACACGTCCCGGCCCCACCCCTGGCGCACCTGGATGGTGGCGCCCAGGAAGTCCCCGATTACTCCCCCGATGATCGAGTTGCCGTACATGCCGGCCGCCACCGTGACGCCGACCGTGACGCCGCACACAAGCAGCCCCCGGCTCAGCCCTAGCAGCGCCAGCGGCACACCCGCCGACACGGCGGTCGCCAGCACCAGGCGCGGCAACGTGAGCAGCCGCGTGGACTGCGCAAACCAGTTGTACATGCCCCGCTTTGCGTCCTCGTCGTCCTTAAGCCCAGCGGCCGCATGGGGGGTGGGGCAGCAGAGGCAGCGCAGGGCTCGTCAACTGGGCAAATGGGAGGGCCTGCTATTTGGCATCATGGATTCAAAGCGTGCCCCGAAACAACGGCCAGCACGCGGGCCGGCTCCCTTCGCATCCCCTACCTGCGGCCGAAATGGCCCCCACCGCCTCGGACGCTTACCCTCAACGTACGGTACCCCGCCGCATCCGAATGTACTCTCCTCGTATGCCCCGTCGGCTCTGCCCGCTCCCTAGCCCTCACGCCCCCGACGCGTGCGCTGCACACACGCCCTCAACGCCCCGGTCCCAGCCCCCGGAGCCCCGGTCATGTGGCCCCCCGAGGACCCACCTGGATGTACTCGCAGGCCATGATGAGGGGCACCGAGGTCCAGCGGCTGACGCAGTGCACAGCCACCAGCGCCGCGCAGGCGCTGCCCACGCCGCCGGCGGAGCCCGCCAGCGCCGCCAGCGCTGCCACCTTGAGCTGCAGCGCCAGCGCCATGCCCACCAGCGCGTAGGTGCCCACGCGGCTGTCCTTCATGATGCGTAGGATCTGGGCCTTGCCCCAGCCGCCGCCAAAGCCTGGAATGAGGCACAGGCTGGCAGGCGGGCAGGCAGGCAGGCAGGCAGGCAGGCAGGCAGGCAGGCAGGCAGGCAGGCAGACAGCAGGCTGGCAGGCGGGCAGGCAGGCAGGCAGGCAGGCAGGCAGGCAGGCAGGCAGGCAGGCAGGCAGACAGGCAGGCAGGCAGGCAGGCAGGCAGGCAGGCAGGCAGGCAGGCAGGCAGGCAGGCAGGCAGGCAGGTGGGACGAGCGGGGTGCATCGGTGGAGGCGTGGGGCTGCGCCCGGCCGCAGGCCGGCCCCAGGCGGCGCAGGAGCACACACGCTGGCGCACACGCTGGCGCAAAGTACCGGTGGCTAAGGCCACTTGGGGTTCATGCTGGGCCCTAGGAGGGCAGCCGGCGGACCCCACGCACCGTCAAAGGTGTCCGCGAGGCCGTCCTCGTGGAAGCAGCCGGTTAGCCACACGGTGGCAAAGGTGGACATGGCGGCCGCCAGGCCGGGGCCCCACAGCAGCGCGGCGGCGTTGAGGAAAGCGGCGCCCCAGACGCCGATGAGCGCTCCAAACAGGGGGAACCACATCATGGATCGCACCAGGAAGGCAGGGTGGTGGTCGATGCCGGGGGGCACCTGGGGTGCGGTGGGTGTTTGGCACGGCGGCGGCGAAGGGCTGCGGTTGCGGCAGGCGAGCAGCAGCCGGGTCCTCCGGTGCGGGGTTTGGTGGTATTAAACGGCAACAGTGGATGAGCCCATGTCGGCGTAACCTCAAGAGGCCGAGAGCAGAGAGGCTGAGAGCTCACCGGCAAGCGAGTCAGGAACATGAGGCCTGTGTTTTGGGTGGCAGCGCGCCGGCGTCAGGTGGGGCGGGTGTGAGCAGCCGGAACTCAAGTGCTGCGAGCCCAGTAACGGCAGCTGGGCTCGCCGGTTTGGTCCAATGATATGAGCCAGGGTTGCGTACCTGTGAAGAAGACGCGGTACTCGGACACCAGCAGCAGCCGGCGGTCGTAGGCTGTGGGCGTTGGTGCAGGGATACGGCATGGGGATTGTGGCTGCGCGATGGGCCCATGCTCGGTCCCCGGCGCCCCCTGGGCTGTTGCGGCAGTGTCTTTTTGGGGCGCTGAGGTGCTGTGCGGCAAGGCGGCGAGGCGAGACTCACTGTCTCCGTGGTCATCCGTGCCGGAACCGCGGGCTTCCACCTCGGCCTTGCTCAGCACGCCAATAACCCCGCTTGCATAGTCGTTTGGCTCCGCTGAGGCCGCAACCCGGGCATCCGCGTCTACTGCTGTGCTCTTCTTCGTCTCTTTCGGTTTGGCACCACTAGAGGGCTGCTTGCCCTTAAGGATTGCTAGTGTTTCCGCGCTCGGCGGGCCGCCGCGCTTGTTTGGCGCCATGCTATGTTGCTATGCTCAAATGTTCGACATGCGTTTTGTTGGGGCCGCAAAACAGTGGCAGCGAGGCAATGCTTGCACGCGATGCGACGTGGCGTTGGTGATCACTGGGTATGAGGAGGGAAACGATACACATGCGAAGTCAATAATTAGCGGTCATCGTTGTACGGCGCGCCAACTTGTCGACAGCCGCCGTCCGTGACACGCACACGCACGCACTCCCCCCCCGCCCCGCCCACCACCGCCCAGTCCGTTGCAAAATTACACCAGTCATGCCGTCCTCACAAGGTGCGCAGTCAATCTATTGCCAGTCTTTGCAAGCCCTTCAAGCTCTTGTTCGACAAGAGAGACTACACATGCAAGCCGCGTTCGTTGCAGTTAAACTTTGATCTTGCGGCGCGCCGCTCGCGGCGGTCGCATTCCACACCTACAGGGCGACCGCACACCCTGCGCCCCTCGCACCGCCCTGCCCTCCCCCACCAGCTACAGCTCCCCCGCGCGCGCATCCGGCGCCGCGCCGCGGCTCTGGTGCCCACCCTGACCCTCCTCCCCCTCGCCCGTCCCCACCACCTGCCCCGGCTCGTACTCCCCCGCGTGCAGCGCACACGCGCCCTTCCCATCCACCGCACCTCCCGGGCCGGGCACCCCCGCCGCCAGCGCCGCCAGCGCCGGCTGCCCCTCCAACCTCAACCTCAGCACCTGGTTGAGGTACCAAAACGGAAACGGCCCCCGCCCCGAGCCCTCGACCGCGTCAAGCGCGCACAGGTGGCCGCCAAACAGCCACGCCGAACCCCCCGCCACGTCACCCCTGGTGTCATAGATAGCCCCCGGCATGTCCGGCAGCCGCGCCCAGGCGATGCGCTTGGCGCCGCAGTCCAGCGTGAAGGCCCAGGCGTCTGCGGCGCACTTGAGCCCAGGCGTGGTGAGCGTGCCCGAGGCGATGATGCCGGCGCGGAACACCCCGCCGCCGCCCGGCAGCGGCAGCACGGCCTGCATGGACGCGTGGTACAGGCGCCCAGACGGCAGCGCTGGCTCGCTAGCGGCGGCGGGCGCCGGGGCTGCGCCGTTGGGAGCGGCCGCCGCCGGCACCGCCTCCAGCCGCCGCCAAGCGCGGGCCCAGAGGTCGTAAAACCACGTGTCCTCCAGTACGACGCTCGTACCGTTCTCCAGCGACGCCCGGCCGCCGTATAGAACGACGCCGAGCTCGCTGCCTGCGGCCCAGCCGGTCAGGCTGGCCCCCATGCGCCGGCCGGGGCCGCCGGCGTTGGTGGGCACTTCCTCGGCCAGCAGCTTCCAGGACCGGCCCACCGGGTCGTACGCCCACAGGTCGCCCTGGCCGTCCGACATGCCGCCGTAAAGCAGGAATCTGCCCTCAACGGCGGCGGCAGCTGCTAGGTAGCGCTTGCCGGGGCCGGTCGCTGCGCTGACCGCGCCGGCGGCGGCAGCGGTGTTGGCCGAGGGCTGCTGCGACCAGGTTCGGTTGGTCAGGTCGAAGCGCCACAGCTCGTCGAAGTCGTTGCCCGGCTGGTAGTCCTGGCGGTTGGTACGGGAGTAGCCGCCGTCGTGGCCGCCGTACAGGAACAGCGCGTCACCGAGTACGGCGCTGGCGGCGCCGAAGCGGCCGCAGGGCGCGGCCGGAACGCGGCCGGCGCTGTAGGCTGCGAGCGCAGCCTTCTGCGGCAGGTTGCCGTGCAGGCGCCGCCAGGCGTACGGCGGCCTAGTAGCGTTCATGGTCCATGTCTGCGGGGCGGGCAGGACAGGGGCGGTCTGCTAAGGACGGCAAGGGTGGGGTTCCAGGAATTATGCTGCGTGGAGCCGAGCCCACGCGCCGGTTCCCCGGCCTCTCCTACACAGCCTTACGTCGCTCAGCCATGTGGCAAAGCTGTGTTCGCGGTCGTAGAAATATCCGTGAGTTGTCACGAGCTGGTTATTGTGGGTGTGCACGGTGTGGCCATAGCGGATGGACGGGTAGGTGTTCGTGCCATGCGAGTTCGGCGTCTGCGCGTGGATCAGTTCCCACTTCAGCGGGACTGGCGTTGAGCTGTTTATGCCGTGTGGTAGAGCTAAGAGTGTGGCGGCTAGAGCAAAGACGTGCTGAGCGAGTTGCAATCTTCGCGGAGAGCTCGACCCATGCTGCATGTTGCAACAGCAATATATTGCTACGTTATTAAGCTTCGCAAGCTAGCTAACGGCGGTGAGGTGTGGTCTTCGTTGCAAATGCGGCATGTCAAACGTGACGTGACAGCTTGCAGCACAGATCGTATTGGGCTCGATGACAAGATCAAGGCCTTAGTGCAGTCGATGAGCAATGTCTACGGGCAGCTCAGCGGCCGGGGGTGGGTACGGCACGCCCAGGAGGCACGCCCGAATGCAGCCGGAAGCCAGAGCGAGCCTGCGACCCACGCTCGTTTCTACGGAATGCCACTCCACCAACAGTCCCACAGCCTGCTGCCCAATATAAATACACAAGTTTGCAACCTGCCTATCTATCATCCGTGCGTCCTTGCGTCCATGCTCGGGACGCGTCAGCGTTGAAGTCCTGCAGCACCCGCCCGGTCCACGTTCCACTCGGCACATGCAACTTGACCCCAGCTCATGTAAGGTACCGCAGGGCAAATAAGCGCTGACCAGGACCGTGCCACACCCGTCACTGTTGCCGGCGGCCCTGCTGACACGCCTCGGAGCGACACGCAGCCGGGGAGCGCGGCAGCTGCACCCAGACCCACACGACCGGCGGCGACACGGCATGGCACCAGCGGCCACGAGCTCCAACGTTGGGCCATGGGCGGCTTGCGAGAGCCGGGCGGCCGTAACGGAGATACCGATCTCTACGGGCTTCTGCGATGCGCCCCGCGCTGCGACGTGCTGTGGTCCGATACGGCCAAATGCATCCCGACCACCGGAGCTGCGGGGGGACTAGGCGACCGGCCCTGGTTCCGCCCCAAAATAGTGGTCGGGGACACGGAAGGGAATTGCGGCGCGTGGCGGACATGCCAATGAGGACAGTCCAGTCCAGTCCACTAGCTCCAGTCCACGCCGGCCCCGTTCCCGTCGCCAACACCGTGGCTCCCTCTGCGTCTTTGTGTTTCTTTTTGTTTTCCCCTGCATACAGATGCAGCACCTGCCCGAAGCAGGCGATTGACCTTTGGCGGTCGCCGGTACGGTCCGCAGCGCTCGGTGCCGCGGAAGGCGCCGGGGGTACGGCGTTGGGCGCTTGGCCTTGGTTTCCACCTTTGGGGGGGGAAGGGGGGGGAGCCGCGGGGTTTCGCCACGCTGGTCCACGCGACGAGAGACCCGTGCCACGAGAGCAAACTCATTGGTTTGCCACAACGTCTACTCGCTCGCTTCATGGCTTGAGCCCTCGCTGCATGTAGTCAGGGCAACTTGTTTGGGCCCCATCCAAGCATCAGGGAACCTTGGACAGGCCCCGAGGCGCGCACCCACCGCTTTCCCAGCTCGCCTGCAGCAGGGCAGCCGCAGCTGCAATGCACAGCACCTGAGCAATGACCCAGCGGCGCAGCAGCCGCGCGGCGGCCAGCGCGGCCGACCCTCCGCGAGCGTCAGCGCGCGACACCGCCGCGCTCGTCCGCCGCCTTGGGCCACCGACGCAGGCCCCATTGCCGTGCTGCAGCTGCTGGCGGACCGGCGGGTGTGCGCTGCGTTGATGGAGGGGCTGGCCTACGCCCTGCGCGACGACGAGGTGCCGCCCTCGCGTACGCTGCAGCAGGCTGCCCTTCGCGGGCTTCAGGTGCTCGCAACCCTGTCTGGCGGATACGAGGAGTTCCCGGTCGCACGACGGCAGCTGCTCCGAGGGCTGCTCGCCAGCCAGGCGCTCGAGGCCAGCAGCGCCGCGGCCGCGGCCGCGGCCGCGTCTGCTGCTGCGCGCGCGGCGGCAGGGCGGCCGGCGTCGAAGGCGGCTTGCGCTGCCAACGCCTGCATCGCCGCGCTGCAGCTGCTCTCAAGCATGGCCAAGGTCACGGCGACGGCGGCTTGTGCCGAGGCGTACGACAACTCGCATGACGACGACGGCGCCGGCGCCGGCACGGACGACGGCAGCGCGTCCGGCCGTGCCGACAGCGGCCGCGGCCCCTCAGCGGTGGCGGCCCGGCATCGGCGCCTCCAGGCGGCACGCAACACGACGACGGCCCGACTGCCGCCACCATCCAGCCAACAGCAGCCGACGCAGCTGCCCTCGTTGCCGCCGTCAACGCCCCTGTTCCTGGCGGCCCTCCGGCGGCTCCGCGACAGCCAGGCTCTGGAGCACGGCGCCCGCGCGATGCTGCTCAGCGCCAGCCAACTGCCAGCCCCGCCGGCGGCCGCGATCCTTACACTCATCGATCACCTCATGTTCAACACCACGCGGCGAGAGCTGCTGTTCAATGACCTCCATATGGCTGCCAACCGGCGTTGCATAGCCAGCTTGCTGTATGACGCGGCCGCCGGCGAGACCGAGCTGCAGGCCGCCACGTCGGCGCTGGACACCGCGATGTATGGCCCCTGCAGCAGCTACGCCATGATTGCGGCGGGCGTGGTGGCTCTGACGCTGCTGGACGGCGGCCCCACGTACGGCCTGCCGCAGCCGCTGGCGGCCTGTCTGCGCACGGCGCTAGTCACCAAGCCTGGTGGCGCCTGCGCCAGCGCCACCGGCTCCGGCACCACCTTGAGCGCTGGACTTACCCAGGGCGCTGTGGTTGCCATGCTGGCTGTGTGCGAGGGCGCCGGCTGCGAGGACACCGTGCTGCCGCTGCAGCTGCCGCGCGGCGCCGTGCAGGCTCTTGTGCGGCGCAGCCTCACGCTCGCGGCGGCGGCAGCGGCGGAGGCCGGCAGGACGGCGCGGCCGCTGGATATCAACTGGCGGTTGGTGGGCAGCTCCAGCCTGCGAGCCGCCGCCGCCATGCTGCCGCCGCACGCGAGCTGCCGCGGCTGGCGGGCGGCGGCGGCGGAGCGGTGGCGGCTGGCGGCGGCGATGGCCCGGCAGTGCGGCGTGTGGCTTCGATACGAGCGGCACCTGGCCGAGCAGCTGGTGGGCGCCATGGCCCTCGACACGCCGCCGCTGATCGCGCCAGGTGACCACACGGCACCGTCTCGCGCTATCGCGCTCCTTTCCCTGGCCTCCGCCACGCACCCACCCACGCCAGCCCACAGGTCGCTCCTTGGCACGGTGCCCCCCGCTGCCTCCCCAGGCGCCACCCTGCCCGCCAGCCCGCCGCCCGCCGTGGCCGCTGCGCTGGCCGGCGGTGCGCTGCCGTGCCTGGAGCGGCTGCTGCGGCGCGCGGGGGACCCCGCGGGCGGCGGCGCGGCGGACGCGGAGCTCCTAGAGCGCCTCTTCAGCAGCACCTTAGAAATTCAGGAGGCCGGCACAACCGCGCCGCTGCTCTGGCTGCTGGCCTACGGGCCGCTGCCCGAGGCCGCGGCAATGGTGGTCAGCTGCCGCAAGGTCCTGCGACGGAACGAGCGGCAGCTGGCGGACGGGGCCGCGGCTGAGCTGACCGGCGGCCGCGGCGGCATGCCGCACGCGACCGCAGCGGCGTTGTGGGCCGTTGGCCTGGCGTCGTGGGCCGCGCCTATGTGCGTGCGCTTGGGCTGCGGCCGCCTTGGGCGGATCTAAACGGACGCGCCACGGGCTCTTCTTTTCGCCTCGCTGCCACACGCATGACAGCGGCGGCCCACACCCGCACCCGCACAATGGATGGAGGTCTCTTGCCTTTGGCTACAACGTGCTGCCCCTCCCGCGCGCCCGCCCGCCCCCAGGATCGAGAACACCCCCGCAGCGGCTGCCCTCGGCGCCAGCGTCCCGTGCTCCCAGCTGCGCCTGCTCACGAGCCTGGTGCTGGCGGAGCTGCTGCCGCCGCTGGCAGACCTGATGCTCCGCACCGCGCAGCGAGTGGCGCAGCGGCGCGCCGTGCTGGCGGCGGTTGCGCAGCGGCGCGGCTCGGGCTCGCCGGCCGCGGCCCCGTCGGCGGCGTCCTGTCGTCCGTCAAGTTCGTGTCCAGCACGGCGTGCATGATGCTGACGGCCATGGGCTTTTGCACCAAGCTGGCCAACGCAGTCGGCACAGTGCCGGTGTCCGGGTATGTAGGGAGGGCGGCGCAGCAGAGGGGGGCCGCGCTCGTTTGCACCGCCAGGACCCATTCGCCCCCCGTTGCTTTCAACCCGCCTCGTTTCTCCCGACCCACCTCGCGTGACGCCTGCTCGGCCCTGCGCAGGTCCGAGCTTGGCGGCAGCTGGCTGGGGCTGCTGCTAGGCGGGGCGGACGCTGAGGAGGTTGCGCGCGCAGCAGCCGACCTGCTGGAGCTCCCGCAGGTGTACGCTTTTCTGCCGCTGCACTTCAAGACATGGGCGGCGGCGGTAGTTGATGAATCGTTCGACGTGCTCGAGGCGGACGCCGCGCCGCCGCTGACGCCGGAGCTGCGCGCGTCGGCGGCGGCGCTGCTGCCGCCAGCGGAGGCGCGGCGGCAGTGCCTGGCGAGCTTCTGCGGCAACCGGGGCTGCGCCAACCTGACGAGCGACAGCGAGGCGGGCTTGGAGTTGCCGGTGGCGTGCGGCGGCTGCGGGGATGTGCGCTACTGCTGTGCAGCTTGTCGCGAGGAGCACCGGGGCATGGTGCACGGGGCGCTGTGCAGGGACAAGGGCGACAGCGGCAGCGGAGGCAGCGGCGCTGGCGGTGGCGGCGGCAGCTGAGCCGCACGCGAAGCCGTACGTGGGCAACACGATCCCATGCTGAGCTTGCACATTCATCAGCGTGTTGACGACGATGTGTGACGTTATGTGTGTGTGTGGCACGTACAGGGGGTATGCGGCTATCGGCTGCTTGCCAGCAGTGGCCAGTGGTGATGAACATAGGGCTGCCTTCACAGGGCATCGATCGGCATCGGCGCGCGCCTCGCGCTAGCTTGCAGAGAGCGAGGGGAGCTGCCAATGCTATTGCTCGACCATGCGCGTGCAGGGGCTTCTTGCGGTAATGGCAGTGGGGGATGGGCCTGTGCAGGGTCACTACTTGGGCTGGTGCTGCGATAAGCAACCGGATGCTTCCGTGCTAGGGCAAGTCACATGCGTACAGGCGCGATGCGGGGCTTGCTGCCGGTTGTTGTGGCTGGGCAGCACCTGTGCGGAAGGGGCTGGGCCCCTGCGTTGAAGGGGCGGTGAGTAGCGGCCGATACACGGCGCGGTGGGCCGTGGGCTGCTGTGGATGTGGAGGGTGACTGGGGGAGGAGTTGGTTTGTGGGCAGCTAGCTGCTGGTTGCGCGCCCAGACGCTAAGCTGTGCGCGTGGGTGCGCAACCCCGCCGTAACATACAGCGCTTGTTCTTGTATCCACATGTACTCCTTGCTTGGATTGGGGCGCTCACACTTCGATGTGAAGCAGTTCGATAGAAGCTGCAAACCGGCAAAGCCATCTTCTATGTACGGGCCACCTACACAAATTAAGCCACCTACACAAATAAAGCCGCACCGTTCCTCGCTCGTATCTCGTATGAATGGCAACTCCCGCGCAGGGCAATGCTGTGGGCCTATGCCTGCACAGTATTTAATGAATCCGTGCACCAGTAGGAGCCAACATGTACGGCGCACAGCCGTAACTCACATGTACGACCGCAGCTCACATACATGTACAAAGCACAACCCGCAGCTCACATGTACGGCGCGAAATGCCGTAGCCAGCATGTGCGGCAAGCTCCGGTCGCTCGGAAGGCGGGTGAGGCGCACGCGGCCATGCGGACAGCCTCGTCATCAGAACAGCTAGCCTAGAGAGTGGCGACAGCCCAGTCACGGCAACGGACACCGTGAGAGACAGCCGCTTCCCTCAACCCGATTAGCTGGGCGGCGGCGGCTTAGGGGCGCCTGCGGGCCGCGGATGAGAGCGGCAGCGAGCGGGGCACGGATGGGTGGGCGCTCGCGCCATGGACCGAGCGGAGCGCAGCACGCAGCGCAGGCTGCCGTACTTGCGTTTGCCCCTAGCCAGTCAACGGTTTGACGGACAGGGCTGCGGCCGCCAGCACGCAGGACACCGCTGCAGGCTGGGCTGCAGGACCCACACAATGCGAAAGTACGCGAAGGCAGCCCCGAAGGCGCCTGGCGCAGCAGGATAAGGGCGGTGTGGAGCTCACCTGGTGGCTTTGGGGGCCTGGGCGGCTTGGGCGAAGGCTGGGGCGGCGTTGGGGGCTTGGGCGGCTTGGGCGGGCGCGGGGGGTTCGGCGGGTTTGGCGGCTTGGGCGATGGCGGCGGCGAGGGCTTGGGGGGCGTTGGCGGCTTGGGCGGCTTCGGCGGGCGTGGGGGGCCCGGCGGACTTGGCGGCTTGGGCGATGGCGGCGGCGAGGGCTTGGGGGGCGTTGGCGGCTTGGGCGGCCGCGGTGGCTTGGGGGATGCCGGCATAGGAGGCGGCGACTTCGCGAGCCAAGGCGTCGTAGCCTGCAGTGGAGCGGCAGAGCATGGCCACGGGCGGGGCCGCCGGGTCGAGGTCAGCTTGGGTTCGTGGCCGCCGAGCGCCCACATGAGGCGGGGGGCGACGGTACGGCATCCACGTAGCCGCGCCATGGACCGGGGGCGAGGTGCCGTCCCTCGCTTGTGCGGTACCGGTCTCACGCGCCCCTGGCGGCCGCTGCGTTCCGGCAGCCGCTGCCGCTCACCCCAAGGCCGGCCTCTGTGAGTTGCTGGTTGTAGCTGGCCTTCACATCAGTCCGGCGCGATAGACACATCATACTCAACATATGATGGACATCATACGCTGGCATCATGGCAACTCACCCCGAGGGCGGCCTCGGTGAGCTGCTGGCCGTAGCTCGCGAACGTGTCCCAGGGATTGGGCATGGCTGCGCGGCACAGGAGGGGCGGCGGGCGGCAAGCGGGTTAAGCTTAGCCGCAGCGCGTGTGTTGATACGCCAGGCGGGGCAGCGCCTGGGGATTCGGATGCCATCGCGGGGGCGACGCCGGGGGTGGTGCGCACGGAGGATGCGGGGCATGGCCAGGCCCCTGGTGGACCCCTGCATGACGTCGAGCTGCTACAGCCGCGCCGCGCCACGCTTGCGACGGCGGGGGGTCACCTCTGGTCACTCACAAAAAATGATTTGTGTTAGCTGGCAGGCTATGTTAGCATATGCCCTAATGGCACGCTAAATTGATGCCAAGCATAGGGCACCCCTCCGATGACGAGCATCGTCCGTGCTACATATATCTTGACGCCGCCGCCCAGCGGCCCCACCCACCATCATCGGTGATGTAGAAGTACCGGAAGCCGCGCGTCGACGCCTGCGTGCGGACAGTTGCGCGGACAGAGGTGCGCCCGGGGCACAGCGCTGGCGCCAAGACGCGTCAAGGCACCGGGCTCCAGAGCCCCGTGCCTCCGGGAGCCGAAGCCCGGCTGCCGCACAGCCCAACAAGCCCCGCAGCCCGCGGCCGGGAGTACGTCCTCAGCGCCCCTGGCGCTGCCCCGCAGGGCCCGAGGGCAGCCGGCGTATTTAGGTCACGCAGCTTGGCCAGAGGGTAGCCGGCTCCCCTTGGCATGCTCGCTCGCCCGTTGATGGCCCGTGGGCCAAAGGCAGCCAACCCAGCCTGGATTTCGCCGCGGCACGGCCCTCGTGGCAGGTGTGCAGTCCCGCCCACCTTCTCCATGATGGTCGTCAGGGCGCTGCGCGTGGCGTCGGCGGTGGCGCCGGGCGGCTGGCCGTGCAGCAGCATGGCGCAGGCGGCGGTGGTGGCGGGCGCGGCGCACTCGCAGGTCAGGCCGGCGGCGTGGTCGGCAGCCCAGGCCGAGGCGTAGTTCTCGTAGCGCACGTATATGTCCTGGCAGTGGGGTGCAGGGGATCAAGGTGGAGCGTGTGAGGCAGGTGACGAAGGCAGGGGCCCTGGCAGGGCGCAGGGTCCGCTCGCAGGGAGGCGGGGGTGTCGAGGGAGCGGAGGCGCACGGAGGGCTTGCGGAGGCGGTGGAGGCGGCGTTGGGCGCCCGGCGGCGGGGGGCTGTGCGCCGTGGGTGCGCTGCTGCGATCGTCGTCCGCTGCGCCTCACCGCCAGGCCGGCCACGCTGCACGTGAGGGCGGTGCCCGGGTTGAACACCACGCGGCCGCCGCGGGCGCGGGTGGCGTCGGCCAGGGCGCCGAAGAAGGCCACCGGCGACACCTGCCCGGGAGGCGAGCCGGCGGACACGAGGACCAAAGGACAGTGTTGCGGCGAGTGTCGACAGTGTCGCTGCGGGGTTCCAAACCCGAGTGGAATACATGCAGCTTTGCGGCGCCGGCCGGAGCGGTCCTGACCCCATTGCTCGGTGCCGACCCCGTCACGGCCCCGTCTGCGTGGCGCCGACCCACATTGGCGGCGGCGCCGTCGACCTCATCGAAGAAGATGCCGTACAGCAGCGGCCCGAAGTTGTCGTACCAGCTGTTCACCTGCGACAGCAAGCAGCAGCGCAAACCAACGGCCGTCACGTCAACACCAGGCAATAAGGGGGTGGGTGGGCAATATCTGGTACCAGGCCTGGGCCGCGTCCTAGCCGGTGGGGGCCGCGCACCTGAGCCACCACATCGGCCAGCGGCCTGGCCTGGCGATTCGCCACGTCAGCCATGGTATGCACATAGCCGTACAGCCGCACACCTGCAGTACGTACAAGCGTAGGGCACAGAAATAACGGCGCAGCAGGTGGTTGGCGCGGATTGGACAGGCGGCGGCTCGGCGCGCCAGGGGCCGAGCGAGGGAGAGCCATGACGGGGCGGGCGCCGGTGCAGCAGCGCTAGTGCATACCTTGGCTTTGCAGGATGGTGAAGGCGGCGGTGTAGTCGGGGAAGCTATGTGTCGGGGGGCCGCTGGCGTCACCAGTTATGACCGCCCACGTCCGGCAGTATTGCCCAGTTGCCGCCTGCATTGCGCCAGTGCCCACACGCACACAATCGCTACGTGAGATCCCCCCGGCGGTGTACAGAGGGCCCGTGCATTGCGGCTCCCGCACACCCCCGGCTGCTGCAATACAGCCCTACTCCCTCATCGTCCTACAACCCACTGCCCTTCACCGCCTGCTAGTGCTATTGATAAGAAACGCGCGACAACTTCCAGCATGCATGCGTGCATAGCGGCGGCTGCATGGCAGTCGGCGCCCTTGCCCCAACTCGCCAGTTGCTGGTAGGCGCCAGTGTTGCCATAGTGCACATACCAGGGCACCAGCAGGCCGAGGCCGTTGCCGGTAGGGTGGCCTGCCGCGCGGGCCGGGAGGGCAGAGTGAGATGGAGCGGGCTGAATTTACTGGAACGTGTGGTTGCAAAACGAGGCATCCGTCACGCGCGCCTGCTCACCAGCCGGGCAGCTCTGGGCTTGCACAACGGCAAGGAGAGCTGCTACAACCAGCGGCCACGCCGCGCTGCGCATGCTTGTGAGCATGCTCCGCGCAGGCGCACAGCTTGGCTATACTATTTGTGTGATTTGCAGTTGTGTTACTTTATGTGAACCAAGCTCTGAGGTAAGGACAATCCCATGTGGCTGACAACAACCAATCGTCTCGTTTTGCCTACCCACCAGACGCGTGCCTGCGCGTGATGTTGACAGGCTGTTGCACTTTATCAGACGCGAGCAGGCGGCATCCTTTTCTGAGTTACGAGCCAGCCCTGGAGTCGAGGCGATGCTAACCCAACCGCTACCGCGGCACGCGAACACAGGACGAAGAGCCGGAATGCAAGCGGAACACAAAGATGGCTGCCGTCATGTTATACGCTGATCATACGCATAGCTGGACGACACGCATCGGCTCCAGCGGGATGATTCCACGGGGGGCGCCCCTGTGACTCCTTCCAGGCCGCATACGATACACGGCAGTGCTTGCCTTACAACACGGTGCGGACCAGCTGTCACCGTGTGAGGCCACTTGCGCTAGCATCACGGGGGGGGGCTGGGCAGTGGGCACAGCACCAAGTTGGAGCCACCCACAGGCCGCCGCAGAGGCACGCCCTTGCAACGCCACGTGCCCACGTCCCCGGCTCTGGCCTCCTGCACGAGCCATCGCCGCAGTGCGGTCGCCATCACCTCTGCCAACAACGCAACGAGCTCACGCCGCCACGGTCCACAGGCACTCCCCGTGCACCCACCTACCAGGCCGCATACACGCTGCCGTCAGGCCCTCGCGCCCCGTCCACGACGCCGCGCTGCCCTAGCTCACACCCCGCCCACTCGGACCCCTGCCCCGCGCGCTCTGGGGCTGCTACCCCTCCCGCGGACCCATGACCCACCCCACCCCCGTCGCCCAGGCTGCCCGCCGCCGCCGCAGCCAGCGGCAGCCCCTGCCGCGACGACGGGCTGCCGGCACTGCCCCAGCCGGCTCCCTCTGCTCGCCCAGCTACGTGCGCCGCCGGCTCAGCTGCGCCCGGCCCCATCACACCGCCGCCACTCGGCCGCGGTGGCGCCGGAGGCGCCACGAGCGTCGGCGGCGCCGCCATGCCGCCGACGCTGCTTCTGCGCACGCCAGCCGCAGGCCAACCGCCCCCGCCTCCGTCGGCGCCTCCGCCGCCAGAGCCCGCCGCCGCCGTCCTGGCCCAGGGCGCGCCGCCCTCGCTGGCGGCCAGCCCGCGGTAGCCCGCAGCCGACGGACGCCGCCGCTGCTGCGGCGACTGCCCGCCTAGGCCCCACGCCCACGCGGCGCCGGGCGCCGCCTCCGCCGCCACAGCCGCGCCGTGCGGCTCGCGCTGCAGCGGCCACGGCGCGTGCGGCCCACGAGGGCTCCGCGGGGGCTCCGCCGGCGGCCGCATCCACGCTGCGGCGCGGATGTCACCGCCGCCCCAGGACGCCCGCACTGGCCTGCCGGGCCCGGCGACCCCGCGGTACGGACCATGGCCCGTCCAGGCGTGGGGCCCGTGCTGCTGCTCCGTGCCCCACATCCGCGCCGGGTCGGGGCCTTGTGGCGAGGAGGGCGGGTAGACGAGCTGCGCCAGGGGCACCACCAGCAGCTCCGGCGGTAGGCTGCCCGCCGCAGAGACACGCGGCCCCGGCCACAGCGGCAGCGGCGGCGGCTGAGGCGGCAGCGGCTGGGACCACGAGGGGTCCGCGTGCGGGTCGGTCAGGCAGGGTGAGTGGGGCGACGGCGGCTGTATCGCCCACGTCGGCGGCTGATCAGAGGCACCGCCGTACGTGTACGGCGGCAGCGGCGGCGGCATGGCAGACTCGAGCGACCGCCGCCGGGGCTGCTGGGCCATCAGGTAGTGCATCGGCGGGTACGGGTGGCCCAGCGGCGCCGGCACGTACGGTCCGTACGGCGCCCGCACGGCGCCCATGTACGGCACGGGCGTGTCGTACACATACCCGCGCAGCGGCGCCGGGCGGGCGGTGCCGAGCTGCAGCGCCTCCGCGTCGTCGGCGCCGCCCGGCATTTCCACGGCCGTTACATGCGTCCGGCGATGGGCCGGCTTGGAAACGAGGCCCATCCCGAGGAGCGCCACCAGTGCTATGAGCAGCAGCGCGCCGACGGCGATGCCGACAATGGCAGCGATAGCGGCGCCGCCGCAAAGGACGCCCAGGCGTGGGCCGTCAGAGCAGTCGCCGGCGCCGTCCGCGGGCTGCTGGGAGGCGGGGATGACGGCGTCGACGCCTGCCTGCGTCACGCCGGAGCCGTCGGCGCTGGCATTGGCGGCGGGATCGATGGCGCCGTCGGGCAAGGCAGTCAGCACTGCGACCTGCGGCCGGGATGACACATGGGCGGTGCGGCGCAGTGTGCGAGCGGGCAGTGTCGAGCCGCTGCGAGTAACCTAGCTCGGGGCTGCGCGCCTTGCTCGACACGTTATTTGCTGGCCGCGTGCTTGCCTGGTCGATGCTGGTGTTGAGCGCCGCCGCGACGATCGCTGACACCGCGGCGCCCTCGAGGGCCACAGCTGCAGATGGGCCAGGGCGGGCCGGGCAGCAGCCGGATAGTGTTGAGGCAACCAACCGGCAGTCGAGCGCATCCCAACAGCGGCAAACAAGGACCAGCTGCTGGCGCGGAGCGGGAGGCCCGCGGTGCCGCGCCCCTTGGCGCACGCACGTACGTACGTGTGGCCGTGGTGCTGGTGTTGGCGGCAAGCAGGGCGATGCGGAGCAGCGCAGAGGCGGCGGTCTGGGCCGCGGTGCCTGGCGACAACACGGAGCCCAGCGAGGCGGCCGACACCTGCAGCCATGGGACGTGGGCGTTGGCGGGGACACTAAGCAACACGGGCCACACGGCAGCCGTAACGTAAGCGGGCATTGCCGGACGGGTGTGCGGCGGGCGGGGTGCGACCCCAGCCCGCCAGAGGCGCGTGAAAGGCGAGGACCGCTGCGTCGCGTCCTCCGGGAGCAGCCGCAAACACTGTAGCGCGGCCAGCGGATGGGAAGGCACGTGCATCACACGCGTACGGCGCACACACGTGCGCGCCCACCTCGTACACCAGCAGCGACTGCAGCAGGAGCGCCTGAGGGCACACGCGCGCCGTTGGCGATGGCAAGTGGTTACTGGGTTCGTTCGGTTTGGGGCAGCGAGTGCCCATGCACCCGCAGACCGCCCTGGCGCAGGCTCCCACAGGCACTGCGGCCGTCAGCCCCCCAGCAGCTGCACCTGCTGCGCCGTGTTGTTGAAGGGAGCCACCACGGAGAGCAGCGCGCCGCAGCCGTCGGCCCCAGTCGCGGCCGCGGCCAGGGCGCTGTAGTCTGGGAGCCGAGGCCACGACGGCGCGCTGTTGACGGCCGCGGCGCCGCCGCCGCTGTAGAGGCACGACACAGCCAGGGCGCGGCTGCGAGGCCAAACACATTGGGGGGGCATACAAAACACGATCAAGAGCTATGTGCTGCGTGGTCGTACGGCAGCCCGTACGGCAAGCGCCCCTCAGGTGCACGTCGGGCGGAGCGCGTAGCGCGCAGCGAATGAGCCGCAGGGCTGCTGCCCGCCGCGGACCCTCGCGCCCAGGACGGAGCGGCCCCACCCACCTGCAGTTGTGGAGCGGCAGCGACGAGCACAGCGCCGCCCGCAGCGCCGCCACCATGTCGGCGGTGCACGACCCGGCGCAGCTCCCCGCGGCCTCCGAGGCGCCGACGACGGTGCTGCTGGGCAATGGGAGCGGCGGCCACGAGGCCGCCGCAGGGGCCGCGGGCTGCGGCACAAACACCGGCGCCGGCGCTCTTGAGGCGCCCCCAGCAGTCTGCTGCAGCAGGCGCCGGTGCGCGCCGTCAGCGGCGGTCGTGGCCGTGGTCGGGGTCGCAGCGCCGCTGGCGGTGCCTTGCACTGCGTACAAGGCGGCCAGGTAGGCCGCGACCAGGCTGCAGCTGGCGGCGCCGCCGGGGCCCAGCAGCGCCGAGAGCTGAAGGGCGATAACCTGCGAGCAGCAGTTATGAGCAGGTTTGCCGCAATCGGTGGGCGTACGAGGAGGTGCGGGCCGCGTGCACAGCAGGAGGGGATGGCGGTTAGTGGGGGGCCATGTGTGCGCCCACCCACCCACCCACCCACCCACCCACCCACCCACTCA
>BDDC01000142.1:77066-99733 GCA_001662425.1 Chlamydomonas sphaeroides | reverse complement strand
AAGGACCCAGCGCAGGAGGTCAGGTCGGCCGCAGGGGCTGGTTGGTAGTGGCTGGCCCACATCTGGGGTTCCCCTCCTTTCGTCCCCCTCGCCTTTCTTTCCCCTACCGGTACCGGTACCCCTTCCGCCCAGCCGCTCACCTGCGACAGCAGGAACACGGCCCGCACCACGCGCGCGTAGTCGGGGCCGATGGCCTGCGGGTGCCGGGGATGGAGAGCGGGGATGAAGGGAGGGCAGAGGCGTCGTGTGCTGGCCTGGAGCGCCATGAGCGGCCAATGCACACGCATACACACACACGCCTCCTCGGACCCCGTCGGCCCCCCCCTTCCAGCGCCTTCCTTGCGCCCGTACCTTGAGCGCCAGGTCCAGCGCCAGCGCCCCCCACATGAGCGGCCCCAGGAACGACAGCGCGCCGCGGAGCGTGGCGTAGCGCGCGGTGGCCGAGGTGACGCCGCGCTGAGCGGCCTGTGCACGAGGAGACAGCGGGCTCAGCTGGGATGGGCACGGTCGCGGCCCGCGAAGCAGGCAGCCTGCAGGCGGGATCTGCAGGGGGCCAGCAGGGGCTCCCGGACCCAGCGGCCCCACCAACAGAAACACACGCACACACATAGCCGCACGCTCCCTCACCTCAAGCACCGCCTGCTTGCCCCATGTCGCCATGGCGCCCTTGGCCGCGGCGCCCAGCCCGCCCGCGCCGGCAGCAGTGGCTGCACGCAGCGCCGCCTGGGGTTGCAGGGGCGCGGGGCGGGGCGGGCAAACAGCGCGCACATGGCTATGCAGGGGTGCTCAACGTGCACGGCTGATCTCCCCCGATGGGTGTTGGAAGCATGTGGGGTCCAGCGCATCGGGCGGACGCCCCTGGCGACCGCACCTGGTACTTGATGTGCGAGCACACCAGGTTGGCCGCCAGCTGCTGCGCCGCCTGCTGGCCCACCTGCGGCAAGCCAGGCGGCGGAGGGAGGCAGCGCGAGGGCGAAGGACGGAGGCGCGGGAGGGCAGGTCAACCAGAGAGCCCGCTGGAGGCAGCGGGCTGCGGCTGCTGGCAGGCAGGCAACGCCCTGGCTCCTGCTCGCCAGGGGCGAACGCACACGTGCACACGAGCGCAAGCGCCGCGGCTGGTGGCCAGCAAAGCCGCAACGCCCTGTTGCGCCCGCGCCCCCGGCCGTTGGTGCGCACCACCGCAACGGCGACCACACCTCACGACCCGTTCCATAATCAATCAACCTACCAAGTATTCACGCTATCAGTACACCGGTGATGAGCAATGCGCGACACGAGTTAGCGACACGTATCGCTAGCTGGCCAGGTGCCGCACCTTGGTGACGGTGACCACGCCCGCAAAGTTGAGCAACGTGGGCGCCAGGTCCTTGAGCCCCAAACGAATCGGCGCCGTCACACGCTCCGTCCAGTTCTGGCCCCCACTGGAGCCGCCGCCAGCCCCGGGCCCAGCCGCGGCGCCGCTGCCTGCCGCGCCCTCTGCGGCCGCGCCGCTGGCGCCAGCGGCGCCGGCGGGCCCCGCGGCGACGTCCACGGTGGCGGTGCCGGTGGCGAAGGAGGCGGCGCGCGAGGGGTCCACGCCGGCGGCCGCGTGCTCGGGGCTGTGCACGTACTCGGAGCAGTTGGCCATCACGTGCAGGAAGATCTCCGTCTCCAGGTCGTACGTGGACAGGTTGCGGGAGCAGCGGATGTCCAGCCTGCGGCCGGGCCGGGCGGGGGTCAGGGCGCGGTGCGGCATGTGTTGATGCACACACGCGGTGCGTGGTGGCTTCCAAGGGGTGGCGGCGGCAGCCCCGCGCCCTGACGCAACTGACGCTGCCCCATCCCCGTACCGGTATCCACGCGCCGCGCTCGTTGGCCCCACCCCGTCCTCTCGAGTGGCAAGCGGCAGCCCGCCTCGCCCTCGCCAATCGGCACGCGCACGTCTCAAGCACCCGACCATGTGTGGTACGGCACCTAGAGCACAAGAGACCTGGCATTCGCCCGCCGCGCCTCTCACTTGTCGCGAACGTTGAGCAGCACCCCGCGGTAGCTGGGCCGCGCCCCTCGCAGCAGGTGACCGCTGTCGGCCGCCAGGAAGCGAAAGTGCGCCTCCACCCGGTGCATCACCGAGCGGCGGCCGCGCAGCGACACCAGCGCCGGCTCGTCCCGCTCCACCTGGGGTGGGAGCGAGGGTTGGGTGGCGTGAATGTTTTTGGGGGGTAGGACGGGGGTTTGAGTAAAAGAGCTTGACACTCCCCGCGCGGCACGCCCTGGGCGTTGGTGATGCATTGGGTGTTTGGAGGCGAGAGCAGGGAGGTGAGGAGGTGGTAGGAGTGGCGTGGGCTCGAGGGTAGGTGCGGTGTGGTGTGGGGAGAGCAGCGCGCCGGGTGCGTATGGGTGTGTTGGGAGTATGGGTGCGGGCCAGGGCATGCAGGGAGGCTATGGAGGCCGGGAGGCGGGCAGGCGTACTGCACGGCAGCGTAACAGCAGGCTGCGTGGGGGAGAGGGCCCAGCGGGCAGGGATAGCTGCAGCCGGGGGCAGGGGGGCCTAGCTAGCACCATAGCAAAGGGCGCACCACGAGGCTCTTGAGCAGCGGCGAGAAGGGCGAGGTGGAGTGGAGGATGGCGTACAGCGCCTCCAGCTCATCGTCGCTGCACAGATCCAGCACCGCCCACAGCTCAGGATCCACGTCCATGGGCGACAGAGGCTCGTCCACTAGGGCGGTCTCTGCAAGAGCGGCGCGAGGGGTTACGAGGATGGGAAGGGCGGGTTGGCACTGGCGCGCCGCTGCCAGGAGCTGTCCCCAGGTCGCGTTGCGGTGGGAGCCACGAGAAATGTTGCGGTGTTTATGCAGGAGGCGCAACACGCACCTGTGACCTTCTCGGCAGAAGCCGAAGCCGAAGCCCTGGTGGGCCCCGGCGCGCTGCCGGCCTTGGCTGCATTCCGCTTTGGACCTGAGCCACCAGAATAGCTGCAGAGGACGCTCAACATCGCGTTCCGCGACACCGCGTTTGTGCATGCGCGGCGGTCTGCGCGCCGGGCGAGGCGCCGCGAGCTGCCGGATAAAAGCATTGCACAGAATAACTGGTAGTCAATCCTTTCACCAGCCAGGTGCAAGTGCGACTGTTTCTGCCGACAGTTCAAGTTGCCTTGCGGGCTGCGCTGCGTCTGGCAGCCCGCACGCTTGCGCGTGCTGCAGTAACAGCGTCTCGTACTGACCGTTCAGCAACTTGCTTAGGAATTTGCTTTGGGACTCAGTACGGTGCGTACTGTACGGCACGCATACACGGGACACACGATTCGTGGGCTTGGTCGTTGTCCCCGCGCTATCGGTGCCCAAACTTCGTAGAAGCCCTTGGTATGCTATGCAAGAGCCAGGTTACAGGTGCAGCCGAACTGCTGCTCGGATGGCATGGGCCGGCCGGCAGAGTCCGACTAGCACGACCCCTGCAGATCCCCGGACCGCGTGCACACACAGGCCGACAATGTACGGGCGTGCACTGCCGCAGCCAGGGCTTTAGGGCCCAACGACGACGACTAAACTACAAGCCAAACAGTGGCTATAGTGTACACCATGCGGCATCCAGCAGCCTCTGGGCGGCCGCCAGATTGCAAAAAGAAGGCAGAGCACCCGAAGGACGCCCCATGCACCAACAGACCGGTACGCATCACAAGGCACGAAGCCAGCCAGTCAGCCTGCAGCAGCCATTGCACCGGCGCCCGCAGCGAAATTTCGCCCGCAGCAACCCGGGGTCCGAGACCGATTGCGTTCCGCGTGCCCCTACCCTCCGCCTCGCGGCTCCAGCGCTCCTCCCCATTCTTCCCTGACCATCGGCATACCCGCTCACTCGGCAGTCGTGCTAAGCTCAACAGCCCAAGCTCCGCTGCACATTACATCGCGTTGTCTTGTGCCGAGCAGGGGCTTACGCAGCCTGCTGACCACCGCGACGCATCCAGCCGCGTCCAAAGATGCGCATAATGAGGTTCTCGCTCTCCGGCTTGCGGCGGATCGCGGGCGTCTTGGCGGCCCACGGCTGCGATCCGGCGAACACGCCGGCGCTGGGGAGGCAGCGGCCCGCGTCCACGTCGCACACGGGCAGGTCGGTGGGGCAGCAGTGCTCATTGTCCGAGCAGCAGGTGGCCTGGGGCATGGGGCAGCAGCCCCACTGCGGACGGCATGGGAGGGACGAGGGGACGGCATGGGAGGAGCGAGAGCGTGTCAGGCGAGTGCGCCGGGGGGGGCGCGCCTGCGGGTGCGCGGTGCGGTGTCAAGGCAGCCAGCACGCGAGGCATGCCGGCAGCTGGCAGTCTCGCGCCACAGCCAGCACCGCACCCGTGCATGTAAAGTGGATGCAACGGAGCTAGACAAGGAGGTGCGCGGTCCGCAAGCCGCGCCGCCTGGCACGCTGCGCGATGCCGCACCTGGAAGCACATGCTGAAGATCTCGTTGACGCAGCAGCAGGTGCTGTCGGCGGGGCACTCGTTGTCGTCGTCGCACTTGACGGGCTCGGGCTTGGGCGGCTTGGGGCCGGGCTTGGGGCTGGGCTTGGGGCTCGGCTTGGGGCTGGGCTTGGGGCTGGGCGTCGGGCTGCGGGCACGTGGAGGCGGCGGCACAACACACCGTCAGCGAGCTGTGGCATGCTGATCGCCACGGCGACGTACCGCCAGCCGCATGCCTGAATACCCAGTGACGCCGCTGCTCTTCACTACCACAGCCAACCCCATCCCCGACTCCCGTGCGAAGCCAGCTCAAACCCGCACATTCAACACCCCGCTGCCCTGCCCCCCGATCGCTTCCCACCTGGGGGTAGGCGGGTTGGGGCCCTTCTTGATGGGGTACGAGGCGGCCATGGCAATGCCGCACAGGCCCTGGCTGTCGCTGCCGCCCATCTTGAGCCGGATGTAGCCGGCGTCGCCCCACTCAGGGCCCCAGCTGTTCTTGACAATCCAGTAGTTGCCCGCCTGCGGCAATGAGGACAGGGGGTGGCGGGCAGGAGACACGGGCGTAGGGTCGGAGAGTGCGCAAGAGCTATAGGCGAGCCGTCCGGCGGCCTCCTACCCCAACGGCCCAACGCCTTATGATCTGCCCTGCGGCGTCGTGCCGCATGCCCCGACAGTCCCGACCGCCGCGCTCTGCGCGTCCCCTTCCACCCTGGCGACGGCAGCGCCTGGCCCTACTCGGCCCCATTGACCAGCGCCACCCCCACCCACGCCAGCCCGCTGCGCCCACTTCCGGTACCCACGCAGGCAGGTGCCCCTTTGAACGCAACGTTGGGCCCAGAGCCGCCCCGCTGCTTGCGGGTGCCCGGCCTCGAGGCCTACGTGGCCTACCCCCTACATCCAGCCTCGCCACCCCAAGCCAGGGGGGAGGGAGGCGCCAAGCGCCGGACGCACCCTCGGCATCCTCCCAACCGGCCAACCGAGGGCTTTGAACCTGCGCCACCCACCCTCCCCAGGCCGCCGCGCCCAGTACCGATACCCTGGCAGGCAGGCAGGTGCCCTGCATGCGGCGCGCACCGTGGGGTCCTTGCCGTAGCCCACCACCAGCACTCCGTGGTTGAGGCTGGTGCCGCACTCCACATCGTCGTACACACCACCGCCGTACAGCTGGAAGCTCTTTGCGTCGGCCTGGAGGGCGAGATATGGGTGCGGTAGGGCGTTTTGGGAGGGGAGAGGCATGGGAGGACAACGCGCAAAAGGAGGAGAGCCGGTGGGTGTTGCGGGACTCGGGGGGAGGCAGGGCCGTCGAGCCACGCACACGAGCGGCGAGCGCCACCTGTGTTCCCTAGCGGCCCTGCCCTCCTGAACTCCAGCTCACATGCCCGCCAGCCCTCACCTCAATGGCCACAGCGATGGGCTGGTGCGCGGCCGCCTTCTTGAGCGCAACCTCGTCGTTCTCGGGCACATCCTCGTAAGCGTCAATGGTCACCACGCGGCGGTTCTTCTTGGAGGCATTGCAAACGCCGTCCTGCGAGGGGAGACAGCAAGAGGAGAGGCAGCATTAGGGGAGCGGGGAGGTCAGGGTGCGTGGCGGCGGGAGAGTGGGTTCAGGCCAGCGGCCACGCAGGGCGGGCGAGGCAGCGGCCCTCGGCGCGTCTGCCTTCACGGCGCCTGCTTTCCTACCTCGGCGGTGTAGGGGTAGTCCTCCTCGGTGTCGATGCCCTTGTTCTTGATGATCCACTCGTAGGCGTAGTCCATGAGGCCGCCGCTGCAGCCGCGGTCCTGCTCTGTGTCGCAGTCCACCAGCTCCTGCTCGCTGAGCGACACCAGCTGGCCCGTGACGATGGCGTTGATGCCCTGGCAGCAGGATAGCAGAAAAGAGGGAATAAGGAGGTGAGCACAGAGGTGACGGTTTTTGCGTCGCAGGGGAACGAGGTTGAAGGTGCACCGGGACACCGGGACGGAAAGGGAGGGCCCACCACCCCGCAGCGGCCCCGCACCTCGACGCTGCCGGTGGTGGAGAAGGCCCAGCAGGAGCCGCACTGGCCCTGGTTCTTGACCTCGGCCACGGCGTTCTTGGCGCGCCAGTCGATGGCCGGCGGCAGCGTGCTGTCGTCCACGTCAGCGTACTTGAAACTGCCCGAGCGCAGGCCGTTCCGGGCCTGACGCGCCGTAAAGTCGTAGCCCAGCAGCTTCGACTTGTACTCGGTCGTCGTGAGGTCGGACATGGGCCCCAGGTGCAGCCAGTGGCTCGAGACGCGCTTGTTGTAGGCGAGAATGTACTCAAGGTTGTCGAGCCACACCTTGAACCGCGACTCAAACACGGCCGCATCGTTAGCGTAGCTCTTGCCGTGGCGTGCCACCCAGTCGCGGAAGGAGGCCAGCGGGTTGGCCTGGGCCTCGAGTAGGAGCTCCTCATGCTCCGCGCGGAGGAGCTCGGTCGCCCCGACCATGCCGAACAGCGCTACGAGCGCGATCGAGGCGCCGAGGACGCCCATGCGAGCCATGTTGATGGCTGGGGAGGGCCGACGAGGCTCGGGAGCCCACGCAAGGCCTCTCGTGGTGCTCCTAGGGTTGTCAGGCCAGGCACCTAGCTATGCGAGCTGTACCCTTCGTGTGTGTCGCGTTCAATACTGGCTGATCTAGCGGGGTATGTGCAGATGGCAAGGTTCTTTCAGGGACAAGAAACGGCAAAAGTTCAGGGCCCATGCCGATTCCGCAGCTGCTCAACGCTGCCAGCCACGCAGGCCATGCCAGTCTAGGCAAGAACCCCTATGTCAGCTTCTTCTGAACGCTTGGCTTGTGCAGTCGCCTAACGTGTCGGCCGCATGCTGCGTTCCGGCCATTCTGCACGTTAGCTGAGGTTCACGCGCCACAACCCACACAGCCCCGCAACCAAGGCAGCCATGTCGCTTCACATGCTGCGCATCGCGGCACTGTCGGGTGCGTGCCAAGCGCGTGTCGGGCACATGGCGCGCCCCCTGGCCTTCACCCCAATCCAGCGAGCCCCGCCCCCGCCACCGACACGCCCTCAATATCATTCCCGTGTCCCAACCCCTCCCATTACTATCATTCGTCATCCGCATCCCATCGCCCTGCAGGCTTACGCTGTGGCGCCGCCGACGCCGCCGGCTCCCGCCTCGGCACGGCGTCGCGCGCCTGGGCCGCGGCCTTCGGCTCCAGCGCCTCCGCCTCCTCCTCTGCGGCGGTGAGCGCCCCGCCCCAAGCCTCCTGCAACTTCACCTCCACGCATCGCACCCACCCCGCCCTCATCCCGCGCCTCCCTCCCTACCTGCCCCCCTACGAAACGTCGCCCTCGACCAGCACGACAGCCAGCCCTCCCGCCATGCTCCTCACCCAGCATGTTCACCCCTCTGCGGCCCTCTGATTGCACCGCCCATTGGCCCCTGCCCTGCACTCCCGTCCTCTCCTCGCCCCAGTCCGGCCCCGCAGCCGACGAGGTGCCGGAGGATGCTGCGGCCGTGGAGCGGTTCCGGGCGGCCAAGAACTTCCGGCGGCGGCTGGACGGGCGTGTGCTGCTGCACCGACGGGGCGAGGCGGGGGCGGCCGGCGGCGGGGCAGCGCCGTCCTGGATGGAGGCCAAGGTCGACGGTTACGTGGAGGGTAGGGTCGGGGTGGGGTGTGTGTGCAGGCTTGCTTGCTGTAGCGTTGTTTGGGCGAGGGCAGTGGGGATCGCATGTCGCGCAGTGCTTGGAGAGGCTCGTAAGGGTGGCACCAGTCCCCCACCGCTGCTTGTCTGCCCCCCAGCCTTTCCCTCACCCTGCCCATCCACCCCCCTCCCCCGCAAGGCTCGCTGCTGCTGCTTGGGGCGGACGGGCTCGTGTACTACCTCGTATCGGAGGACCTCAAGCAGGTGGGGGAAGGGTCGGGGAGCGTTGGGGGCGAGGGGCCAGGGACGATGCCACGCGTGCCGCTTCATGCATGGCACGCTGCTGCATCACGCCCCCTCCGCTTCCCCAGATCGACCTCTCCAACGACCAGCTAGTGGGGCAGCTCTTTGCGGACGGCGGCTGGGAGCGCATCATGCAGCCCCTGTACACGCAGGTACGGTGCGGCGCCGCCGGTACGGCAGTACGGCAGTCCCGGTGTCGTACGCAAAGGCAGCAGCCGTGTGCCCGCAGCAATGGCCGCCGCAGAGCTGTACCGGTAGGAGTTTCGACCTCACGTACGGCAGCGCTCCCAACGCAACACCCTGCGCTGCCGTACCACAGGGCCAGGACGGCGACCTCAGGCACGTGCGGATGACGCCGCCGCAGTTCCGCAGCATATTCACCGTACTGCGGGAAGCGCCGTCGCCGCCGTCGGAGTGAGGCGTGGCGGTGTGCTCAAACCGGCGCCAATGTCATAGTATGCCGAGGAAGCGCTGCCCTGTGGCAGGCGCCGCCGTCATCGCAATCGGCGCGCCAAGCTGATCTTGACTGCTTGAGGCAGTGCAGCCGCCGCCACCGTGGCGAGGTCGAGTGCTGAGTGGTGTCTGTCGAACCATTTGGACGCAAGGGGGGTGGGGGCTTCACAAACAACCCACAACAGTCAAAGCGCACTGGGGTGACTTGGGCTGGGCTTGGCAACGTGTGGGATCCAGGCAGGAGGGCTGATCCTGGCTGGTGTGCGACTGGAGGACAAGAGCCCTGCGGGCGACACATGGCTGGTGGGGGGTCGGCTGACGGGCAGCTAGCTTCAGGGAGCTGGCGGCAGTTGTGCCAAAGCTAGCTACCGCCGCTGCAATGTGCCGCATGGCAGTTCGCATTACGCCACCATCTGGTGTCCAGTCGTGCCTGTTCCGGATGATGAACCTTGCTTGCGTGGGTTCGGTTGTGCGGGTTGGCTGCTGAGCGCTCACCGCCTTGGGCCTGCAAGGGCCTGCACGGAGTGGGAGACCTACATAAGCTGGGCTGCAGTTGTGTGTGCGTGGTGTTGCAGGGTGTGCGTTGAGGAGGGGCAGGCAGGGGATAGCGCATCACGGGCGGCCGTGTGTTGCTTGCAGGTTGGGTGCGCCCGTTGCATGATAGGAGGGGCGCCCCGCAATGCCAACGGTAACTGCATAGGACCGCTGCAATCTTTGCGTAGCGGAAGCGTTCCGTAGCTGCACCTGCCACACGACAAGAATGCACACGGTGTGCAACCGCACAGCCTCGCAGCCGTCGACACCTCTTCGACACCCCTTCGACATACACACACACACCTCTAGGTACCTGCACTGGGCGTGTACCGGCATACTGTACACCTGGCCATAGCACGCCGACGCCGCCATGCAGGTCCGACCCGGCTTTATTTGAAGCCCCGCTGCGTCGCGGCCCATCCCACTGGCGGCATGGTCCGCATTGGCGGCAGCCCCTCACTTCGCAGCCCCTGCATCCGTTGCAGCCGCGCAATGTTGCTGCTTCCCAAATCATGGCCCCGGTCCCCTCACTCGACGGCCAAGTCGCGCACCCGCGGCCCACCGCGCCTGCGCGTGGCTGTCCAGCTCCACCACGCAGCTTGGACTTTCCCAACAGCCTCATACTCAGCACCGCCCCGTGGTCGCGCCGCTGCAGTGTCGTCGTCGCAGTCCCACGTACCCAACTCCGCCCCGCCCCGCCCCACGCGCCCGCGCCACCGGCCCCCGCACGCTGCTCAGCGGCCGCCTGCCGGGCCACCCGGAGCGGTGTCGAGCTCCAGCACCCGGAGCACCATCATGTCCACCATGAGGTTGAGCTTGAAGTTCTGGTAGTTCCATTTTTCGCGCCAGTCGGCCGCCGAGCGCTGCTCCTGCGCCAGGCTGGCCTTGAGCCGGTCGTAGTCCTGCAGCTGTGGCCGGGAGGGGAAGGAGGGAAGGAGGGAGGAAAAGGGGAAACGGGTCAGTGCAGGATGTGGTGAGCGCGCTAGCTCAAGGCCTAGAGGGAGAGGGGTGGGCGCAGGACATGACGAGGGTGGGCAGAGAGCAAGGGCGCGGGGCGTGCACGAAGCTGCCATGCGCGCGGGCGGTGGGAGGTGGATGAGAGGGTTGCCCAGCAGGTGGGGCACGGAGGGGGGGGTGCGAGGTACGGTGATGGGAGAGCACTTGCATGGGTGGGCAGGCCTGCCCCGCGCCGCAACGCCTGGCGCCCCGCGCCGCACCTGCGCCTGCGCCAGCTGCAGCCGGTGCTGCAGGTCCTTGACCTATGCCGAGACAACGGAGCCAGGGTAGCGCGGCAGAGGTAGCAAGCGGTGAACGACAGTAAAGGGCACGCCCAGCGGCCACCTCAGCCCAGGAATCAAAGCCATGCGTCCTTGCCTGCATCACGTCCCTCGCCTCGTCGACGCCGCTGCGATCGAGGCCGGCACCGCTGCCCTCACCGCCGCCGGCGTTCGCGGCCGCTAGCACCGCGCGTCGCTGCGCTGGGCTGCCCGCTCGCGACGGCGGCTGCGGGGCAAAGCTCAGCAGCGCCTTGAACTTGGCGGCAGGAGACAAGTTTGCGCTCGGCGCTGGTGGCAGGCCATCATCCTCCGGGAACTCGTCGCCTCGTCCTGGCGCTGGGCTGGGGTGCCGTCCCTTGTCGCGCTTGCTGCCGCCAAAAAGGTTCTTGAAGAAGCCGCCCCCGCCTGAGGACTCTCGCCGACTGCTGTGGCCATGGCCGTGCCCATGGTGCGGGCGACCAGGGCTGTGCCGTTCCTCCTGGTGGTGCCGGCCTGGGCTGAGGTTCCCGGCCGCTGAAGATTCGTGTGAACCCCGGAGATTTTGTGAGCGCCGTTCCTTGGCCTCCTCTCGCCGAGACCTGAAGTCGGGGACACTCATGGCTGGGTGCGCATGCGGGCGCGGAGCAACCCGTGGGTGCCATTTGACCTACTTGGCGCTGCGCGGCCGTGGAGGCATGTCAGCTCAGCGCCGACGAAGCCAGCGCTGCTGGCAGGCTAGGTGAGCAGCTGCGTTGACCAACTATCCAACGCAAGCAGCTTAGCAGGTGCCGTTATCAAGCGGTGATATAAGCTGTAGCGAATTGCAACACCGAGCGCTGTTGTCAAGAGAAGGTAGCATGCGAAGTTTTCCCTCGACAGCTGAGCTTTTACTGGCGGAGTTAAAAGTCGGAGTGGGAGCTAGCTATGTTGTGAGAATGTGGCTTCAGTTCAAGGGGTCGTGTAGCTCTTGCCGCCTCCGTGCATTACCCGGCAGGGGAGAGTCCCCTCGGGGCCCTTCAACGGTAGCCCGGCACAGGCCCCCTCGCCTCAATATCTTTCGCAGAACTGCGCTTGCTGGTGCCCAAGCTGTTCCGTCTGCACAACAGGGAACCCTGCGTACGGCAGAACGAAGAAGTTCATTTGCGGCTGACTCAGACGACGAATGATTGCGCTTGTCGTCGCTTGTTAACCCATTATTCGAGGCGCGGATTGGAACCAGGGGAGCCTGTCGATAGGGGCGGCAGTATGCGGCCTGCAACCGAGCGTCTGCCGGCGAAGGGTAAAGCTGCCGCTTTCGCCGGGATATGCTAGGGTCCTGTCACCAAACGCGTTGACCGTGGTACAGCTGCGTGGCGGCCTCGTTCACGAGTCAGCGGTAAGCGTGCCGAGATCGCGTCCAGTGATTACAACAGCTCCGACTATGCCCAGCCGGTCCCTGCGAAGATGGCCAGACTACACGCCGCCAACGTACTTCCTCCCAACCGGCAACCTTCAACACCTACCTGAAGCCTGGAGAGCGCCGAGGGGGGGCCGAGCCCCACCGTGGCAGCACGCAGCAGCCTCCACACACGGCGGACGAGGACCGGGCACGGCGTGCTCAGGCCGGCGCCTCGGGGGCACATGCTCGGGAGCGGCGAGGAGACCAACCGATGCCGCATGGCGTGAAGGGTCGCGTGTGCAGCGCAGCAGATTAACGGTAGCGTCCACAGACGGCATCAGTGCGTCCACAGCCAACGGCGCCGGCGAAGCAGCAGGTGCCGAGCGCGACGATGGTGCAGGGCAGCGGAGAGAAGCCCACAGACGACCACAACAGCCCTCTCAGCCAACGGCGGGACGTGACGCACAGGCGGCAGCGAAGCGGAGCGACGGAGGGGCGAGGCAGGGCGGCGGTGTGGCCCCTGTGAGAGGGCCGCAGGGCCACACGCGCACTACTCAGTAGCAGGCATGGGGCGCTAGGGCCTAGACCGCCGCCACGCGTCATGCCGCTGCCGCCACGAAATCCGGCACTATACGGCAGACATCATCCAGTCCGGTCAGGCACACCGGTACGACATCCATAAGCGACGAGTACACACGTCGCCAAGCACAGTAAACAAACTAGCAGTGAAGTAAAGCACCACGCAACACCGCCGGACGACGATACCTGGCCGGAGACGGTGGGCCAGGCAGTGCTATGCACAACACCCCAACCCCAAGGCTGCCCAAGAACACCCGTCCTGAGAGAACACCCCATGGACCCGCGGCGCGCATCCCAGGCTCTGTCCGCTCAGAGCCATGCGACGCCAACGGTGCCGACACGCCGCCGTTGCTTTAGTCGCGGCTGCGGCTGCGGCTGCGGCTACGGTCACGGCCCTCCTCGCGGCGCCGGGGAGGGCTGCGGGCAAAGATGGGGCGCATGGCACACGCGAACGTTTTGCAAAACCGTCACAGCTCAGGAACGTAGCGAGAGACACAGCGCATTGCGAATGCTTGCACGGCTGCAATGGCACCAGATGACGCAAAGGAACAGCACACGCACACACCTGTTGTCACGGGGGGGCGGCGACCGGCGGCGGTCGTACGAGGGGCTCCGGCTGCGCCGCGGCGGGCTGCGGCACAAAATTCCAGGCACCATGGAAGTGAACAGAATGGATATGCATGACACCGTTAAGACGCAATTGTGCATGAACCTGCTGTGCTGCAATCGTCGGAATAGGGGTCAAGAGCTGGCCCAGTTGCGCACCTCCGGCTCCGGCTGCGGCCGCGCTGCGGCGCCATGCCACCGCGCAGCGCCGCGGGCCCGCCGCGCATTTGGCGGCAGTCCCGGGCGATGTGGCCAATCTCGCCACACTCGTAGCACCGCAGTTCCTGCAAAGATGCAAGCATCACAGCGTTATGCCCAACAGATGGGTCGCGCCGTTGGCGGGCGACCGTAGGGACGTCCTTGCAGTTGACAGCTTACTCACCCTTCCACCCGGGCCACCCGGGCCGCCGCCACCACCGAAGCCACCGCCACCGCCACCCCGCCCCGAAGGGGGGCCGCGGTCCGCCCTGCGGCTGAACTCAACACGCCAGCCTTGGTACCCTGCGCGCCGGGGGACAGGAACTTCACAACCAGCGGCAGATAGAGGGTCCAGTGCCGTTGACTTACCGTCAAGCTTGCGCACGGCATCGGCGGCGTCGCGGTCGTCCTCCATCTCGAGGAAGGCGAAGCCTGCCGGAAGCAACCATCACAGCGAACACTTCAACGTAACTTCCGACAGCCAGGACACATGCACAACCTCGTATGCTTAGCAACCATGGCAAGCGGGGCGTCAGCCAGCGAGCCAAGCGGGGCGCTGGTTCAGCAGTCAACAACTCTGCCCTGGGGCTTTCACGTTCAGCAAAACGCGATGCCCCTACCAGCCTTAAAGGCTAAGAGCTGATTTCAACAAGAGCAAAGGTAAGCATTTCGAGTGCGAAAGTGAAGCGCAAGGGCCATGGCTCCCACCCGGCTTACCCGGCGGCTTGCGCGCCACCCAGATAGTCCGCACACGCCCGAAGCGTTCAAACTGAGGCATTCAAGGCATGAGGACAGGCCCGCAGTTTGGCCGCCATGCCAAGCAGCAATATCGTCACCGCCTTCAAGATTCATATGCTGCCGCTCACCTCGTCGCGCACATCCCGCTCAGCAATATCGGCCGGCAGGTTGCCGATATACACGCGGCTGCCCATCCTCGGGGCCTACGATAGATCTGTGCGCTAGGCTAGGAGCGAACGGGGGCGCCTGTGTGCGAGTAGGTACCAAGTATGATGTGCAGTGAGGAATGGGCGGTTGGAAGCCTTTGAAGGAAGACGCGAAGACCGGATGGGAGTAGCGCAGCACGCCTGGGCGACCATCGCGTTGGGTCTTCGAAGCTGGCTCATTCCCAGTGCGCTTGCAAACTTATAGCTCCCTTCATATGAGGGCCATCATAGCACGGCGAGGCGTGCCTCCATCACCGAACTTGTTCTAGCAATCCGCTTCCTTCCTCTCTTGTCTTCTTGTCTGCCTCGCCGTCCCTCCAGCCTACCCCATAGAGATGTCTTACTAACGGCTCGTTCGCTCGCCTGCCGGACTCCGCCTGTCGCTTTGGCTCAACATGCAGCAAGGCACGTTGGTGATAATTGGGCCGCAAGGCCATGGCAAATCAACACTCTTGGGACACCTGCTAAGCCTCCTCGGCGGGCTGGACCGGCGCCTCGTCGAGCGCACAGAGAAGGAGACCGGGAGTCGCCCCGCCAGCAAGTATGCCTGGGTAAGCCCCCACGGCTAACCCAGTGGCTTGCCACTCTCCCAGCAAGTTGGCATGCTTTGGCCACAACACCTTCCAGGCATCCAATTGCACAACGGCCCAAATACAGACCCCCCAATGACACGTGCCCCTGCCCGGCAACACACGGCTGTGCCCGGCGCCGCCGCACCGGTCACCGACAGCTGCTCGACCGCTCCAAACGCGAGCGCGCCGACTCTATAACCATTGACATCAAACTCAATCGCGCCTCCGTGCCGGCCTCGCGGCTGGCGATGGCGGCAGGCCCCGACGGCGCCGCTGCCGCCGGCGGCGGGGCCTGCCCGGGGCCAGCGGCGGGCCTCGAGCTGGTCCTCATTGACACGCCAGGCGACCCAGCGTACCTAAAGAACACCATCGCCGGCATGTCGCAGGTGTGCGTAGCAAGGCCCCCGGTGAACGCCGCAGCCTGCGCTGCTCGTGCTATGTCCACACTGGACTCGGCCACTCAGCCAGCCCGGGCTGCCGCTGCCGCTGTGCCCACGGCCGTCGCTTGCATCCATACCCCTGCTGCCGCCTCTGTGTCTGCTTACCGCCAGGCGGACCTGGCGCTCCTGGTGGTGGACAGCCGGCAGAGCATGCTGGAGTCCCACGGGTCGGCGGCGCAGGCGCGGGACCTGGCGCAGCTCGCGACCACGCTCGTCAGCGCCAAGCGGCTGGTGGGCGGTCCCGGTCGTCGTGGGGTACCGTATGCAGCGGCTGCCATGGGACGATGGGGTCCACTTGGCAGGAGCACGGGCGCTGCCCTTGTTGGGATGGCGGCGGGGCACGCCGGATGCGGGTCACGAGCAACCGCTTTCGGTCCGCCCGCCAACCGCCGCCAACCGCAGGTGGTTGCCGTGAGCCACCTGGACCTCCACCTGGACAGCGACACCGCCGAGAAGCGCTTTGAAGACGCCAGCGCCTTCCTGGCCAAGCAGCTGCGCCGCAGCAAGGACGTGCGTCGGGTGTGGGGCGGGTGGCTCGTCCAGCCCAGCGCATCGGCATGATGGGGCGTTGCATCCCCCGCGCACGGGATTTTGTCCGCCCGGACGCGGCGGGTCAGTTCACATCGGGCCACGGCGCCCAACTGGACGGCGGCCGCCACCCTGCTGCTGTCGCCCTGGTCAAATTATTCCAGCCCATCTGAGGCTCCATCCGCTCGCTTCCTCCTTCGCTGCCCCTCTCCCCTTGCCCACTTGCCCCCGCCGCCAGACGCTGACCCTGGTCCCCGTGTCGGGCTACGGCGGCGACAATCTGGTGGCCCCCTCGCCGCGGCTGCCCTGGTGGTCGGGGCCCTCGCTGCTGGGGGCGCTGGCGGCGGCGCTGGCCGCCGCGCCGCGGCCGGCGGCGGCCGCCGACCTGCCGCTGCGCGTGCCCATCGCGGTGCGTGGGGCGGGAGGGCAGGGAGAGGAACGGGCTGGGGCTGGGCCGGCAAGGAGTAGGCGTGGGCACGAGCCCGCAGCGTCCGGACGTTTCACATCGGCAGCCGTCCCCGGCACGCCCACCGCGCGCCTTGTTGCTCGGGTATGTGGTGTGCCGGGGCCGACGAGTGCAGCCCTAATGCTCTTCATCTCAACTCCACGGTGTACCAAACCAAACCCTGCAGGCCGTGCACATCGCCGGCCACGATGTGCGCCCCACAACGGGGCGTGCAGTTCCATTCCACCAGATTACAACACACCGATGTCCTGAACCCCTCCCTCCCCCACTCGCTCCCGCCCCGCCCCTGCAGGCCGTGCACAAGGTCGGCGGCATAGGCACCGTGCTCTGTGGCCGCGTCGCCGGCGGCCGCATCCGCACCGGCGCCTCGCTCGCCATCACGCCCGCCGCGCCCGCCACCGCCATCGCGCCCACGACCTCCTCCTCGGCCGCCGCCGCCGGCGGCTCGGGCTCCCACGGCCAGGCCGCGCCGCACGCGTCGTCCACGCCGCCCACGCCCGCCTGCTCGGGCCCCGTGCTGCCGCCGCGCTCCGTGCCGGCGGTGGCGCGGTCGCTGGAGGCGTGGCACGAGCCGCTGCAGGGCGCGGCGGCGGGGGACTGGGTGGCGGTGGCGGTCAAGGGGCTGCCGGTGGGCTGCGTGCGGCGCGGCTGCGTGCTGTCGGCCGCGGGCGAGCAGCCGGCGGCGCCGGTGGCGTCCTTCACGGCCACCATCCAGGTGGGGGGCTGCGGTGCAGCGCTAGGCGCCGTGGGTGTAGATGTGAGAGTGTGTGCTGCTGGCAGGACATGGGCCCGGGACATGGGCCGCGTGCAGCGGTTGGCCGGCAGCGATCGGGCGGTTGTGTTGGCAGCGAAGGCTGTGCAGCTGGCCCAGCTGGCCGCGTGGCCGCATGGCCGCGGGTTGCAGACATGATGTGCGTATCAGCGGGCTTGGCAGCACGGCCTCGGCCTGCTCGCGAGCCCGACGTCCATTCCCCTGCCCCCGTGCTCTCCGGCCCCCTGGGCCCGCCGGTGCACCCGACCCACTGTCCTCAGTGCTCACGTTCGTGATCTTCAACATGCCTTGCCTCCCTCGTCGGCCCGTGCTCCCGCCGGGGCTAGGTGCTTCACGACCCCACCTCCAAGCGCGCCGAGCGCGAGCGCGCGCTGCGGCTGGGCTACGTGGCGCACGTGGCGGCGCACACCACGCACGGCCCCTGCCGCCTGGCCGCCATCATCAGCCGCCGCAACAGCAAGGGTGCGCTGCGGCGGAGCGGAACGGAGCGGGGAACGAGGGTCGTGGTGGCATGGGCCAGGCGCGGGCGTGCGGCGGGCTGCATTAGGGGCGCCGAGCGGCAAGGGAAGGGCGTGCGAGGACGCGGTTGGGTGCCCCGGTTGCGGTGCGCGTTGACAGCGCCCGCCCTGACGTCTGCCCGCTGCGCAGGCGAGGAGCAGAAGCCGCCCGGCGACTTTGTGTGCGAGGGCGATGTCGCGGAGGTGGGGCACTCGGGCTGCGCCTCCACCCTGCCCTACATGTAACCTGTTCACACACGCTGCCGCGCGGGGGTGCTACTCTCTGTTGTCTCTCTGTGTCTATTTCCGAATCAACTACGTGTTCCTATATTGGAACACGCTCTGTCGCTGGCGTCATGGGTGATCGACTCACTTGGTTCCCACCCCCACCTGCGTGCAGGTGGAGTTTGTGCCGCTCGTGGGGCCGCACCTGGCGGGGGCCGCCAAGGCCAGCGGCGGCCGCGGCTGCGGGGGCCTGGTGGTGGAGCCGTACGGGCGCTACCCGGCGCTGGGGCGCTTCGTGGTGCGGGCCGACATGACGGTGCAGCTGGGCGGGCAGCCGGTGGTGCAGGGCGTGGTGGTGGCGGCGGGCCGGGTGGAGGTGAGCCGGGGCGGGAGGGCAGGGCAGGGCAGGGCAGAGAGGCGGCTGGGGGCGGGAATACAGGAGGCTGGGGTGGGCAGGGCAGGGCATGACCGATGCATGATGACCACTGCTCCACGTGGTTGCGAGTCGTGCATGTGCCCCTTGCGCCCCTTGCCTGGCCCCCAGTCCGTGCGGTATGCCGGCGCCGAGGTAACCGTTGCCACCGCCGGGACGGTGGCGGCGGCGGCGGCGGTGGACGAGGCGTTGGCGCCCTTGCAAGACAGCAATGCGAACACGGGCGTCATTGACTTGACGGGGCCGGGGCAGGGCAACGGCGAGTTGCGACAACGCGCGGACGCAGTACCAGACGCTGGGGAAGGAACAGCAGGGCAAGGGTAGGGTGGGCCGCTAGCGGGCCGCCCGGACCGCTGCGCTTGCGTGGTCGTGTAAGGTTGTGCAAATCTGGACAGGCGCGCCCCTGTGCAGTTTTGCTGGGCAGGTTCGGGCGGTCGACGGGGGGGGCGGGGGGAAGGGTGGCAGCAGCAGCGAGGAAGGGGAGCGGGCAGGACGAGCCGCGCCGACACAGCCCAACCGCCCCGACATAGACGCCATACATCTCGAACGCAGACAAGAGAAACTTGAGGACAACCAGCGATTCTTGCATACGTCTACACAGCTACGTCTAGGAAATCGACCTTCCCCCAACCCGCACCTTTAACCCCTGCCGTGTATGGGCGGCATAGTTTTTGAGCGGCGGAACAGTACTTGTGAGCTGGGCCGCTGGCGAGCAGGACCAGAGCAGACGGGAGCTGACATTCCTGTTTTTTGCACTTCGCTGCAGCGGACCTCGCGGCCTTCAGCATGGATCCCGACTCTAAAGGGCCACCGAAGAACATACATATCGCCGCTCAGCGGAACGATACAGGTAGCGTAAAGGAGGATCGCTTGTTCACTGGCACCCGCTCGCCTTGCAGGCCTGTTCCCTAGAAGATTCAGATGGAAACTCGATGCTGCTGAAGTGGAGCTGCCAGGGGGTTGCTGAGCAGCTTGCGCATTCCCACATGTGTGTGCTGCATTCCGCGGCTCAAGCCGCCCCGTGATATGCATCGGTGCCTTGCGACCTTGACGCGTGGGTTGTTGCTACTTACATGAAGGCCGGATGGTTTCACCACCGCACGGGCACCACACGCCGTGTCGCCCCGCTCCCCACGCCGTGGCTCTACGACCTGCGTGCTGCACCCGAGGCCCTGCCGGCTCTCCGGTACATTGCGCTCCCCCCCCCCCACACACACACATACAAACCCAGCCCCTGAACAGCACCTTTCAATCTCCTGCCGCAGCCTTCATTAAACGCCGTGCGGAGCGCACGCTCGACTTCAATATCAATGAGCGTGGTGAGGGCATCGCCCGGCAGTGACTTCCCTGCTGCTTGGGACATACACGTGTCCCGCAGTCGGGGGGGGGGGGCGCACCAGCTATGAGCACGCGGAGCGGGGCCGGGCGCTTGGGCCCGCCGCTTTGCTCCGCCAACACCGGCCAGCTCCCACTTGTACACAAGCACCAGCGCACCGACCATGGCTCACGCCATGTGCGGCTCAGCTGCGCAACACCCTACACACGATCGCATAGGGCGTCATCCAGCTAGCAGCAAGCTGCAACCGTGAGTACCGCAGTGACCTCCTGCCCTTGCGCCTCGGCGCGCCCCGCCACAGACTCGCTGGCGCGCACGGCGCTTCACTGGGCGGCGGAGCTGGGGCACACGGAGGCGGCCGAGCTGCTGATCGATTTTGGGATCGACATCAAGGCGGTGGAGTGCAACGGCAGGCAAGCGCTGCGAACGTGGGCGAGAGGCAGGCAGCGCCACCGCGCCTGGGGTGGCCGCACAGGGGAGGCCGAGAAGCGCGCAGCCGCCCCGAGCCACGGTCAGCCTTATCAAAACAAAGAATCGTGCACGCGGTCGCACCATGTTGTGTCGTGGCGCTGTGCCCTGTCCAAGCCATCCGACTTTGCCGCCGCTCCTTGTCGCCGCCGCCGCAGGACGGCCGTGCACCTGGCGGCCCGCTCCGGCGACAGGGCCATGCTGGGTGGGTGCCGCACCGCCTCACTGCGCGGCACGGCGGTTCCCTCCTCTAGTTGCTGCTGCAGCGCTACGCCGCAGCAACAGCAGGCGGCCTGCTGGCTTGGCCTCCTGCTGCTGCACCACCAGACCTCGCCGTGCCGCTGTGCTGCTTGGCGCGGCCGGGCGCTTCCGCCTCGCTGCGCGGGCCCGCGGTCACGGCCGCAGCGGGCTAGGAGCTTGGTGGCCGTCTCGCGCGCCAGGCTTCTCCTCTCGCCCCTGCGCCCCCGGCCGAAACGCCCATCATCATGTCCGCCTGCGCTCCCCGCCTCGCGCCCTGTCCGCCTGCCCTGCCAGAGACGCTCATGGAGCTGGTTCCGGCGGATCAGCGCGCCGAAATGGTCAACCAGGTGGGGGGCAGGGACGCGCAGGCGGGCAACGGGAGAGGCAGTGGGCATTCTGCGGAGGGGCAGCCGTGCTGCGGGCGCCTGCCGCCCGCAGCCCAACACGCCCTACCCTGCCTGGGCTGGACACAGCATCGCAGGCACAGCGCCGCCGGCTGGCGCAGGCACCTGCGTGACGCCTCCCATGTGCGCTGCACTCTGCTCGTGGCATACCGCGCTGCTTGTGCCAGTAGCCCCAAACCATTGCGCTTGCCGCTGCGGCTGTGTCGCGTGCGACCCGCAGGTCGACAATTTTGGGGTCACGCCGCTCTTCCTGGCCCGGCAAAAGTGGGTCGCGAGGCTGGCGGGTAGCCGTGCCCGTTCTGCGCACCGCCGCTGCGTCAGGGCGAGGGAGCGCGGCGGCTAGGCCTGCTTTCTGCCTAGCCTGCTGGCGGCTGTAACGCAAGATACCGGTACTTGAATTTCACCTGGTTGAACTTGTAGAAGCCGGTGCCTGGCCAGTTCGCTGGCTGCCCACCCCGCGCCGAGCCGAGCTACTGCCCCGGGTCCGTGACGCGCATTGACTGCAGCTGCCGTTCACCATGCGCTCAATCGCAGGGCTGAGGACGGCGAGGAGGCGTTCAAGTACCTGCTGGAGAACGGCGGCCGCATGAACGAGGAGGTCAAGAAGTGACCGGCGCGCCAGTTGGAGCCGGGCGGTCGAGTCCCGGCGGAGGGGGGGCGGGACTCAGGAGGGCGTCGGCTGCCCGGACGGGCACGGCGTGGGAGAGGAGGGAGGAGGCGGAGGGTGCAGCGGCGCCACAGCATTGAGGCTGGGCGGCTGGAGGCGAGGTCTGGCCAGGGAGGCGCACGCCAGGAAGGCGGGAGGGGGCGGGAGCTGGACGATGGGGCGGGAGGAGCGCGTTGCTGCCGCTGTGTTCTTGGAGTAGGGCAAGCAGCGTAGGCCTCGTTAGTAACTTAGCGGTAGGGGACAGCCGGCAAGCGGCAAGGGCCAGGGCTGGGCAGGACCCGTGGGTGCGGGAGACCATGTGAGCTGTTGGGTAGCCCGGGGGCGGGGCGCCCAGCGAAGCATGTGCTCGGACGGTTATGTCTCGTGATTACTTTGGCCTGCTATGCGTCCGTGTGCTGGCGGTAGGGCGGGCGAGGCGCGCGATGGCGCGCCGTTTCATGCAAGCGCCTAGGTGCTGTTGCGCGCGCCGCGAGGCGCAGGCGGGCTGGGAGCCTGAACGGACGTCCAATTGCCAGTGGTTCAAATGCAGCCTTTGTAGGTCGGCTCTGCGATGTGCACACCCGGCCGCCGGGCACACGATTGAGCCCGCTTCCCCAGCCGCTTCCAAGGCACGAGGGCCTCCTCTGCCAGCCAGCCAGGCACCGGGTGCGCCCCCGCCGCAGTGCGTCCCTAGCCTGCGACGAGGTCTCAAGCGCCGGCCAAGGGGGTTACCCTAGCAGTCTGACTTGCGCGCTGGTTCCTTATTGAAAGACCTGGCCCAGGCCTCGCGGGGCGCGACAAGACACGTAAACCCTATCCACGCAGTCGCAGCGAACGGTGGGCTGACCCGCGGCGCAAGCCCGCAGCGCGCCGGTCCTTGCCACCCGCCTGCCTGTCTCCCAACGGGTGCGCTGCAGCAAACCGTGGGGCCGGCTGTAACCTGACTCCAAAGGTCCACCGCGCACGCTCTGAGGTCAGCCACCAGCGCCCCCTCACTGCGCACGCCGCCGCCTGCCGCCGCCGCCGCCGCCTGCCGCCGCCGCCGCCAGCCCCCTGCCGATGGCCCCCCTGGCTGTGAAACGGCGACCTCCGCTTTGCGGTGTAACAGTAACAGTAACAGTAACAGCCAGCGCCGCCGCAGCAGCGTTGGCGGCCAGCTCTTCCACCAACACGTACCAGCTAGCCGTCCCGCCGGCTACTACTTGCCTGCAACTCGACACCATGCATCATGACTTCTTCTGACCAAGTCGCTGCCCGCCAACCCCATTCCACAGGTTCGGTTCCCGTTGCGTTGGGTCGGGCTGGGTTGTCGTGGGCCCGCGCCAGTAGCAGCCAGCGGATCCCCTCAACACGTTTGGC
>BDDC01000142.1:46144-76660 GCA_001662425.1 Chlamydomonas sphaeroides | reverse complement strand
TGCCGTCACCTTTCATCCCAGACTACGCAGGAGATATCGATGGATTCACGTTTTCGCAGGTTACAGATATTCCTTCTGTGACTTCGTTCTAGTTTATCATTAGCCATTTAGCCTCCCAACCGGTCCATGCCACCTCGAGTTTGATCAGGCTCAGCACACCGCAGCCTGGGTTGGGTTGAGTTGGTGTGGGTTCATTGACGCTTGGACCCCGGCACGCCGGCTGCGAGCCCCGACCCAGCCGCATGGGCCCAGCCTCAGCAGCACAGCCTTGGCAATCGGGCGCGCCAGGGGGCGTCAACGTCAGGACGGAACCGGTGAGGGTACCTCCACAGCCGCGCCTTCGAGCAAGCGCTCCGCCGCCGCAGCAATGGCCGCCGCAACAACGCGCCCGAGCAGCGATGGCGGTTGCTGGCATTCTGCCCCGCCTCTCCAGGAGCAGCCCCTCCGAGACCTCCGCCTCTCCAGGAGCAGCCTCCGAGACCTCCGCCTCTCCAAGCGCATACGCCAGCGCAGCAGTCGTCCCCAGCACCCCTTTGAGCTCTGCGTCAAAATGGCCGCCGGCTGGCAGCCTCGCGCCAGGCCCGCCCCCGCCAGCCGCGGCGGTGGGCCCCTCCTCCAGCCCTCCTCCAGCCCCCAGCAGCTGCGGCGCCGGTCCGCGCCTCCATCCTGACCCCGGCGGCTAGCCGCCGCCCTCCTCCTGCCGCAGCCCTCAGCAACAGTGGCGGTTGAGGAAGTCCACGACCGCCGCCCGCACCTCCAGCGGCTGCTCGTCCATCGGCACGTGGCCGCAGCGCTGCAGCACCACCAGCTCAGTGACGCAGCCTGCGGGCGGCGGGCGAAGGAAGGGAAGGAGGGGGAGGACCAGAGTTGAAGGAAGCCTGTCAGACATGGGGTGAGGGGCGGGGCAGGGAAGAGGAGGGTTGCATTGCAGTGTGGCAGCGCGGCTACGTGGCTCAGCCTGGGGCCAGGGGAGCTATGTCTGGTTGAGGGCCGGAGGGCGGTATAACACTCGCAGCTGCTCGCTTGTGCCACGTGCGGCACTTCGTTTGGGGCCTCCGCCGCTCACCTGGCGGCCGCTTGCTGCGCAGCGCCGCCGCCAGCGCCTGCGCCGACTCCAGCGGCACCGTGCGGTCGCTGCTGCCCTGCAGCACCAGCACCGGGCAGCGCAGAGAACCCAGTGGCGGCGGCGGCGCCGTAACCTGCGGGCAGGCAGGCAGGCAGGCAGGCAGGGGAGGTCGGGGCGGGTCAGGGCACGGGAGCGGCGGGGCACGGGAGCGGCCTGTGTCGGCCTGCCACTCCATCCCAGTGACGGTACAGCGGTACACCTGCGCACCTCGAAGCTGCGGTAGGCCATGAGCGTGCCCACGTCCCAGTCGTCCGCCAGCAGCGGCCGCAGGTAGCCGTCGATGACCTGCTCGCGGGGGTGCGAGGGAGGCGGTGGTGGGGCGCGAGGGAGGCGGGGGCGCGCAGGCAGCGGAGTTGGCAAGGGGGCAGCAGCAAGGGCAGCAAGGGCGCTGGACGGGGTGGGACGACGTCAAGGTGCGGCCACGCCCCGTGAGGCCTCCCTCAGCAGTGCACGGCGCGGCGCACGCGCGCTGCAACGGCGTCGTCCAGGGCGGATGACGGCTCCATCCCTTGCGGCCCCAGCCCCCAGGTGCCCCCCCTGTCGGCACCACCGCGGCGCAGCGCACGGGCTGCAGAGCCGCACATGCAGGATGGGCCATCCTATCTGGCGGCACCTATGTGGGCCATCCTATCCGGCGGCACCTATGTACCGCCAGCCGTACTGCCGGCCCCGCCGCACCTCCTGCGGCACCTCGTGCTCGTCCTCCCAAATGCCCAGCCGGCCCGCCTCCACGTCAGCCTTGCGCTTCATGATCTGGACAACACCATGGAGGCAGGGGTTGAGGTGGGGCCAGGGCGAGGAGCACGCGGAGGGGTGCGGGTGGGCAGGCAAGGTTGAGTCGGCAGGGGTCAGGCTGGGGGTGCAAACTCGCATGGCCCTGGCCCTTGCAGCAAGCCAGGGAGCTGTCCGCACACGAGGGCTGGCAGTGGCCCAACTGGCGTCGCACGTAATCGATGCCTTGATGTGGGGCTCCTGTAACAAGTTATAGATAGCCGCATAGCCCCCAGTATGACGTGTCATAAAGAGCCCTGTGGAGAAGCGCAGCCCCAGCCGGCCGCAGCCCACCTGGCGCCGCACGTAATTGATGCCGGGGCCGTCGGCTGTGGGCCGCAAGATGCACCGGAGTCGGGGGAGCACGGAGGGAGCAGCGAACCAACACGGCAGCTCAAAGTGGGGGTAGGGGCGCGGAGGGGTACCTGGGACAAGGTGTGCCTCTCTGTCGTTGACGGCGGGTCTGCTGCCTGCGGCGCCGCTCGCGTTGCGGCCCTGGCTGCAGCGCCCCGGCTGGGCCCACGCAGGCGGCCCCCCCGGGGCCCACTTCAGCCCTCGAGAGACCCACATGACAGCAGCGGCCTCTTGCGCTACCGGTGCGTGTATCTGGTGTACGGCACCATCGTGTATTCATGCAACAGGGTCTCCAGGGTTTCACCGGGTTTCTAAGAGAAAGTTGCACCGGCAGCCCAACAACACCACGCCCTCGACCCACATGACAACAGCGCCCGCGTGGCGGCGAAGCGCAGCAGCTGGCCCAGGTCGGCGCGAGCCAGCAGGCCGCTGGTGAGGGAGGGTGGGCAAGGGGTAGGGGGTTGTCGCGGCGGGGGAGTGGGAAGGGGCTGGGTGCGGGGGCGGTTGTGGGAGCGTGGGAGCGTGGGGGCAGGGCAGGCCAGCACGCACACGCTCGCAGCCGGGGTGGGGGCCTGGGGGGGCAGGAGTGAAGGGGCGCGGGGGCGGGGTGTGGTAGGTACGGGGTGGCAGGTACCATGGGACGGCGCGGCTATGGCCGGGTGCGGCCGGCGCATGGCGGAGGGGCATGGCGGAGGGAGGGAGGCGGGTGCGGCTGAGAGCGCGGAGGTCAGGGCGAGGGGCCACAGCCGGGCGCGGCCGCCAGGCCGGCGGCAGGTGCTGCTAGCTCGGCCACCAGACGGGGCGCGGCAGGTAGGCGGGCGAGGGGGCGCACTGTGGCCACTGTGGCCGCCGCCATCGACATGTCGACGATACGTCGACGATCACACTCAAAAGGCTCTGACCGATTCTTGTCGACAATACGTCGACGATCGGACAGTCATTGGACTATCATCGACTCCATCGATGATAAAACATACGGCAGCTGCACTCACCGGTCGTCTGTGGCCACCGCCGGCGCGATGAGCACCAGGCCCCGCACCAGCTCCGGGTGCCTGCGGCAACACAGGCAGGCCGTCCAATGCTCATCACAGGCTCGGGCGGGCTGGGTACCATAGCTGGGCACGAGCGGCTGGGGGCCGCGCTCGGTTGGGAGGCAGGCGGATGTGGACCCACAACCAAGCCCGCGGTGCGCCGCGCCTGCAGCCTCGAGCTTGCGTCAGGCCCCAAGGCGTCAGCCCAGCCTTGCAGCTCCCTCGCATGAGCGCCTGAGCGCCGTCTCCACAGGGTGGGGCGACCGGAGACCCCATCATAACACGGTAGATGTCTTGCATTCAACGCGAACCCCCGCCCATCTCCTACCTGAGCGCCGTCTCCACCGCGACCGCCGCGCCCGCCGAGTGCCCCACTAGCACCGCGCCAGGCCCGCCCGGCGCCACGGCCCCTGGGGCTACCGCCCGCAGCAGCCCCGCAGCCAGCCTGGAGCCTAGAGGGGGTAAAGCAGGTGGGCAGATGGGCAGGTGGGCAGCGGCAGTGGGAGGTGGCGGGTGGCGGCGACGGGGGTGGAGCATGACCCGGCTGGGTTCGGTGGGGCCGGCTCGCCGAGCTAGCTGGGGAGGCCACAGCGGGACCGGAGCCAGCTGGCTGGGACAGTGCTCGTGCAGGTGGTTTGTGGGCGCGGGGCGTCGGTGACACAAACCAGCTCGGCCGGCAAGCAGGGGCGAGCGCCAGGAGCAGGCGGTGGGCTGGCGCCGCTGCTGCCCTACCCGCGGCAACGGTGTAGGGGTTGTCGGCGTCGCTCGCCCAGCCGCCCCGTGGCCGCTGGCTGAGGCCGTACGGCGGCCTGTCGTACGCGATGACCTGGCAGCCGCCGGTGGCGGGGCTGACGTAGGCGGACAGGTCGTCCAGCAGCAACCGCCTGGGGTGGTGGATGGAGGGTGGCGCGGTGCCGTAGGACACAGGGGTGTGGGTAAGAGAGCATGGACGGGAGCAGGAGCGCGGGAGGTTCGGTGACGGAGGGGCGCAGCAGTGCGGCCCATGCTGGGGTCTGCCCGCGTTGTAAGCCTAGCACACAGGCGCACACACAGGCCCAGGCACGGACGCAGGCATGCGCACATGTGGCCGTGTGGTGGCCCGTGCTGCCCGTGCTGCCCGTGCTGCCCGTGCTGCCCGTGCTGCCCGTGCGAGTACAGGTAGGCACGCACCAGCTAAAGGTGGAGCCGTTGATGCCGTGCAGCAGCAGCAGCGTGGGCGCTGCGCCAGGGTCCGCCTCCGACTGCCCCGCCGCCGCGGGGCCCGCCCCCGGCCGCGGCCGAGGCTCCAGCTGCCCGGGCGCGCGCGTCTTGTAGTGCAGCCGGATGCCGTCCACGGTGGCGAAGCGGCTGTCGGAGTCGGCCAGGGCCTCTGGCGGCAGCGTGTCTGGGAGCAGGGCGTGACATGGCCGGGTGAGGCTGGGCAGGGCGATTCGAGGTGTTGAGGGAGCAGCGCGGCTTGTACACGGCTGGTACAGAAGGCTGGCTGGCTGGCTAGCTTGCTTGGTGGGGTTACGAGCTGGAGCCATGCAATTGTTCAAGTGTTCAAGTGTTCAGTAGCGCAGACCCCCACGCTGTATGGGGCCCAGCTCCCAAGCCGGACCGCTCCACGCAATCTTTCACTGCAGGGTCTCCTAGTTACATCTTGGGACCAACTAAGCCCCAGGCCCGACAGCGGGGCGCACCTCGCAGCGGCTGCGGCGGCCCCTGCAGCCAGGGCTCCACCAGGTCGCGGATCCAGGGCAGGCTCTCGCGCTGGAACTGCCGGTGGGCAGGAGAGGCGCGGGAGCGAGGGCCGGGACAGCGGGGCGGAAAGGCGCGGCGCAGGGTTAGTGCCTTGCACTGCTGCTCGCTTGGGGCAGCGCGGGGCAGGGGCCAGCGCCCTGGGACTGCGGTGTGGTTGTAGCACACCGGCTGTGTGACGACCGGCGTGGTGGGCGGGGCGGGCACACGTGTCCGGCACTGCAGACTGTACGCGGCCTGCACGCTGGTGTGGCCCACCTGCGAGGCCAGCGCCGAGAGCAGGTCCGTGTACACGTCAGACCTCGAGGCGCCGCCGCCGGGCTGGGGCGGCGGCGCGGACCGTGAGGCCGAGCTGCGGGGGCGGCGGGGGAAAAGGGGATTGTATGGTGCGGCATGGGCAGGCGTTGCGCACGTGAAGGGGCTAGGGCACGCCACGCGGCATGCGCGGGCTAGCCGCCCAGCGAGTGGCTGGCGTTGGTGCGGGCAGGCCAGGGGAGCATTGGCGGCAGGGCTGGCGTGAGTGCGTGCGCAAGCTTGCAGGGTGGACTTACGTGTTCGTGCGGCTATCGGCGGCGGATGGCGGAGGCAGCGGCCGAGTAGCGGGTAAGGACGCAGGGGCGGTGAAAAGCCATCGTGCCGGGCGTCCTGGCGGTCGCAGAGACTCGCGCGCACACAAGCCGGGATGGGTGTGTTGAGCGCGCATCCCGAGTTGCTCTGTGGAGCTGTAAATTGCTGTTGGCGAGCCGCGACACTGGATGGAGATGGCTGGGATGGGTCGAAGCGCGCTGTGCCTCCGATTGAAAGAATACCTAATGATGCGTGTGATATAGTCGCTGCGGTACCGCTTGTAGTTGTTCTTGACGCTTGGCGATGCAGCGCAGGTCAATGACGCCGGTGCAACTTGCGTGCAACTTACACAACAGACTACGGCGCTATCCTTGCGCACTCAGTAAACAATGAAATAGCAGTTTCGCTGGTACTGAGGACTTGTGTACTTGTGCGACCGACCCACGAAGGGCGGGTCGCGACGCGTCGCCCAAGCTCATCTGAGCTCTGAGTGGTGGAGATAATATGGCTTACATGCGTATGCTCCGGCCGTCAGACCTGAGGACTATACAGGCGAGGCTCGTGCGGCGATGGCGTCAGCTGGCCATGCGTGCAACCCCTGCGCACTCCCAAGGTCGCTGCAAGCCGCGATATCACCAGGGCGCAAACACAAAGCGCTCCACGAAAGCGTGTGCATGCTCGCAAACCCACCGACCGCTCGTGCCTGACCCCCCCAAAACCACACACACTGCTCCCTGCTCCCCCGCCGCAGAACTCTTATGCGCAGCTCTTCCAGCTGCAGGCGCCCTCCCGTAGGGCCTTAGAGGATGCGCTGGCGTCTAGCAGGTACGTCCAGGCCAGGGCCGCTTGGCCCCCCGAGGCATAGACAATCTCGGGGCCAGCGCCCCGGCACGCCCGCGCTTCACATGGCACACACACTCACACCCCACACGTGCCTCTTCCTCACCCCCGTCACGCCTCCACACCCGCACAGGTGGCTGTGCCTGGCAGCTGTGTCGCCCGACCCCGACTCCTCCTCCAGCGAGGCCTACATGGCCGGGTTTGTCATGAGCGTGGTGGCCAGCGTGGAGGACTTCCAGGCAGACATGGTGCGTGTACGGCAGGCCAGGCCGTACGACACATGAGTGCACGGCAGTTATGCCGTACGTGGGCCGATAACCGCGGGCTGGCGGGCGACCCAGCGAACACTGTGGGCGACCTGACCGGCCCCGACGGGCACTGCCCCTGCCATCCTCCCCATGCGCTAGGGTTTGCCAAACTCACTACCTCACGTACCGGTACATTGACGAGAACAGAACTTCTTACCCTACTCATGCCTCCTTCGACCCACAGTCGTACTATGCCGACGGGTCGCCCGCGTCGCCGGGCGGCGGCGGCAGTGGCGGCGGCGAGCGGGGCGGCGGCAGCACCGTGGGGGTGCAGGCGACGGGCCTGGAGCGCGTGGGTCTGCCCCTGGGCGACCTAGCCGTCAACATCTGCTTGCTGGTGGGCAGCGCTGCGTTCGCGTATCTATGCAGAGGAGCACACGGTGCTACGTGACCATAAAGTTGGCAGCTAGATTTCTACACAGCAGCGGATGGGCCGTAAACATCTGCTGGGCGTGGGGAGGTTTGGGGCCTGGGGTGTTGCAGCGCTGTGCCAGCGGCGGACCGCCTGATGCCTAAGATAGCCCGCCACACGGCAAGGAGGCCATACCGCAACCGCACCGCCGCTCTCCCCCGCGTGCCCCCCGCTGTCCCCCCCGCTTCCCCCAAGGGCGTGCTCCCCTCGTACCGCGGCCGTGGCCTGGCGCGGCTGATGCTGCGGCAGGTGGTGGACAGCGCGCGCAAGGCCAGGTGGGCTGGGGGGCTTCACTTTGCACAAAGCAATATTGCAAAAGAAAGATCACAAGCACAAGACGTATTAGTAAGAGTAGGTGTAACCTCTTGCGGCAGCGGCCGCTGGCCCAGCTGCAACGCCGCCAAGTGGGGCGCACGCGCTGCGCTCCCGCACCGCGGCGCCGCGCCGGCCCCGCATGGAGTCTTCAGCACCCGACCCGCACGCCCTGTGTCCCCAAGCCCCAACCCCCTCCCCCGGCATCGCCTGCCCCTGCCGCTCCTCGTGCGCCCGCCCCTCCCAACACCGCCCTGCTCTGACACACACCACACACGTGGGGTTCTGTTCTACCTAACACTTGAACACACGCCGCTCATCGAAACCATATCCCCCCTCCTCTCCCCTTCCCCTCCCCGTCCCGCCTCCCAGTGCCTGCGCCGTGTTCCTGCACGTGCGCCCCACCAACCTGGCCGCGCTGTCGCTGTACCAGTCCTTCGGCTTCGTGGCCGCCTCCGTCATCCGCAACTACTATGACGCAGGTGACTGGAGTCAACACGCATCGCGGCTGCCGACGGCCATCACGACTGATGCACTAATGCGTTCGAGCCATGACTAATGCGGCATTCGCGACGCAGGGGATGACGCTGCCGTTGCTGCCGCCACGGCGGCCGCCGCCGCCGCCGGGCTGCCGCCGCCGACTGCCGGCGGCGACGCCATCCTACTGGTGCTGCCGCTGACGGAGACCGCGGCGGCGGCCGCCGCCGCCGCGACGGCGGCGGCGCGAGAGGCGGTGGCCGTGGCGGTGGAGGCCGGCTGCGCGGCGGCCGCCGCCGCGCAGGCGGCCGCGGCGGCGCGGGCGCCTGGGAGTCGAGGTGCGCGGGCGCTGCGCCGCATTGACCCTCCGCCGCCCCGTCACTGCCTGTCCCTCAACCGCACGCCGCCCCCCAACCCAACCATCCCTCCTGTCCTGATCCCTCTTTCCCGCCCCCAACCCCCGTCGCTCCTTGTACACGCCCTGAAGCAGCGGCCTCGGCGTCTGGGGCCCCCACAGCGGCCGGCGGCGCCGCCTCAGCTGGCGGCGCCGCCGACTTCTCGCGGCCGGGGGCTCGCTTCGTGGGGCGTCCGCAGCTGGGAGCTGACGGCGCCGGCGTCGCGGGCGCGGGTCCAGGCAGCGCCGCCGGGGGTGGCGGCGGCGGCGGCGGCCTGTTCGGGATCCTGGCGGCGGCGGCGGCGGGGGCTGTGGACGGGCTGTCGGTCCTGCTGCCGGGGCGGACACGAGGAGGTGCGTGGGTGCGGAGCGCGGCGTGACGGGACCGGATGGATGCCGCGCGCTCGTGCGTCGCTCGCAGGGGTTGCCAGCATATCGTTGCGTAACTCAACGAAGTAAAACCAGCATGGTAGTTATGTACAGACACGATCAACCTCGCGTAATAACGCCCTGACGCGCGCCCCTGTCCGACCGCCATGCTTGCCCATGTCGCAGGTGGCGGCGCCGCCGACGGCGGCGAGCGGCAGGTGCGGCCGTCGAGCGATGGGAGCTGCTGTGCTGGCAGCATGCTGTGGACGTGCTTGACCGCGCCGGCCCTACTCCCGAACATGCCGCCAGACCCCAAGCCCTTGCTCTGCGCGGCACTCCCTGGGGAGAACACCTCCGGCCTTGCCTCTCCCCCCGGCCGCGGCTCGCAGCCGGCATGGCTCCGTGCCGGTGCTGGCGGCCCCGCACACCGGCACGGCCCTGCCTGCAATGCCGCCCCCGACCCCCAGGCCATGGGCCCGCGCACCTGCGGGAGCCGCTCGCCTTGGGCGGCGTTAGGTGCAACTGCGCTCTGTGGTCTGCAAATCACACGGCGACGACACATTCTCTTGCCAATATTTTCTGCCCTCGACCCCCAGGTCAAGGTGGGCGGCGAGCTGCTGCTGGAGGTGGCGGGACCCGATGGCGAGGTGTACCTCACCAGCGGCGACAACGGCGGCGGCGGCAACGGAGCTGGCGGCGCCGCTGGCACCACAGCCAGCGGCGGCAACGGCGGCGGTGAGGCAGCATCGGCGGCGGCGCAGGATCCGGAGCTGGCCGGCGTCAGCGGCAGCGCCAGCGGCGGTGGTGGTGGCGGCTGCGATGCGGCTGGCGGCGGCGGTGGGCCGACGGCGGCGGCGGCGGTGGCGGGGCGGGCGCGGACGGGCGGCGTGCTGGGGCTGGCGGCAGGCCCGGGGAGAGGCGCGGCGGGGTCGGGCTGCGGCGTTGGGGCAGGGGCGAGGTGGGGCGGCGGCAGCGCGCGGGCTGGCTGCGGCAGCGGCAGGAGAGGCTCGGCGGCGGCGGCGGGGGCGCCTGTGCCCGCAGCAGGTGGCTGGCGGGCCCCTCGCGCTGCTGCCCTAGCAGCGCTGCGGCGGGGTCCGGTGGCGGCGGCGGCGGGGCCGGGCGGGCTGCGGCTGCGGCTGCGGCTGCTGTCGTGAGCAGCTTGCAGTGAGCTAGCTGTAAGTGGGGCCAGGCGGGCTGCGGCTGCTGCGGCTGCTGTCGTGAGCGCCCAGGCCGGGTCCGCGACGTGGGTCGGGGTCGGGGCCGGCTGGCGTGGCATGGCGTGTGGCCTGTGCGGCATGAGGCGAGGCCCCCGCCATGATGCCGAGCGGCTTGCCCATACCCCGGCCGGCCAAAACCTGCCTGCGTCAAGCACGCCTTTTGAAGCCTCTCCTGGTACCTTCCATCCACACCCAAAGCCAGCAGCGCTACACGCACGCCTGCAGGGCAAGACACAAACAACCTCGCTCGCATCTCGCCGCCCCGAGCGCAGCGCAGCACAACCGCACAGCCAACCGCCACCAGCGCCAAGCGCCAGCCACCATGGCGCGCCCGCGCCGCGCCCTCCCGGCGGCGCTGCTGCTGCCCGCGGCCGCCGCGCTGCTGCTGCTGCTGCTGTCCGCTGCGGCGCCCTCCCCCGCCGCCGGCCTGCCCGCGCCGCGCCGCGACCTGCGCAACCCCGACCCCGCCGGAACCAGCGCTACTGCTGACGGCAGCAGCGGCAGCGGCAGCGGCAGCGATGCAGGCGATGCAGACGATGCGGCGATGGAGCGGGTGGTGGCCAGCGTGGCCGAGGCCATGGGCGCCGCGGGCGTGGCCGTGGGCTCGGCCGCGAGCGCCGCGGCGGAGGCTGCCCTAGGCGGCCTGGCCTTCAGCCTGGGACCGGTGCTGTGCGAGGCGCTGGACTGCCCCAGCTTCAAGGCAAGGGGGCTGCGGCGACAGCAGGGGAGGAGCGGGAGGCGGGGAGGCGAAGAGGCGGAGTGACCCGTGGGTCGGGGTTCCTTGGACGGCGGCCACGCCAGGCGGCCAGCGCGCCCCCTGTCGCCCATCCTCGCTTTGTAGCGCACCCTCCCGGCCCTCCGTCCCGTCTCTTGAGGGACCATGCATCCGCATCACCAGCTGCAAAACCCTCCCACGCCGCTCCGTCCTGCCTACCCCTCCCTCTCCCTCATACCCCTAGGTCCTGGACCGCTATTCGGATGGCATCGAGCTGCGCCGCTACGACAAGGGTGCGGGTGAAGGGGAAGACCAAGGGGGGAGGTGGCAGTGGGATCGTGCCCAGCGGATGCCCAGCCACACGTCCCCAGGGAAGGCGCAGCAAGAGCCTGGCACAGCCCCGAGCCCAACGGCGGCGGCGGCGCTGAGCCGGGGCGCTGGCGCCCGTCGTGCTGTGGCTAGGCAGGCAGGCACCTAAGGCTGCACGCGGCCGCCTGACGGCCCCTCCACTTCACCCCCTCCCCTCACTCCCCTCCTCATCCCCTCTTCCCCCTTTCCCCTCCCCTTTCCCCTCCCGCCCCGCCCGCAGCAAACTTTGTGTCAACGGTGCTCGACCTCAACGACCAGCCGCTGGAGCGCGCCGCGGTGGTGGGCTTCCACGTGAGTAGCAGCCCCGTGGGCCCCCCCCCGGGGGGGGGGGCCCGCAACTAGCGTTGAGGGGCCCCCCCTGGACCCCTGGGGTCCCCTTGGACCCCTGACGTCGCCCACGTGGTGCCGCGGGTGGCGCAGGCCATGTAGCAGGTAGCGCAGGCGGTGACGCAGCAGCTGCAGCTGCAGCTGCCCCGGGAGGGAGCCCCGCATGCAGATGACGCGCGCGGGGCGGCCGCGCTGGCAGATCCGCTTGAAGCCATGCACCAACTGGTCCCCGTACCCCGTACCCCGGTACGGGTGTCAGGGGGTCAGGGGTCAGGGGTACGCAGATGCACTCAAGGGTCACCAGGCCCATGTATGCCCACCCGACCGCGCGCAACCCTGGCCATACCCTGCCGTACCGCGTGTGTACCGTACCTGTACCGCAGCGGCTGCTCAAGTACAACCTGGGCGACAACGAGGATGAGACCAAGGTGGGGCGGGGAAGGGGGGATCGAGGGGATGGGCAGGTTTTGGGGCGTGGCTGCTGTCCGCAAGCCCTGGACGACCTGCCTTCTGCAGCGCACACTACACAGACTTCCTGCTGCTGCTCCACCTCCGTTCCCTCCTCCCTCACCGCCAACTCGCCGCCAGGTGCCCATGACCGCCCCCGTGCTGTACGGCATCGACGTGGACCGCAAGGCCTCGGACCGCCGCCAGCTGCGCTGGGAGGGCCGCTTCTCCGTGTCCTTCTTCGTGCCCTACCGCCACCAGGTGAGCTGCGGCCGGGCTGACACCACCACCACCCCAACACACACCAACACACACACACACAGTCACACATACAGTCGGTGCCGGTGCTGTCATAGCTAGCCTGCTACAGGCCAGCCGGGGGACATTTGCGGGCATCCCAGCACTCACGCACGACCTGGCGCAGCACGCCATGCTGTTGTTGTGTGCCATCGACGTCATGAACTCGCCATGCCGCCGACGGCCCCCTCCCTCCCTGCATTGCAGGACGAGCCGCCCAAGCCGGCCAACCCCGACGTCTTCGTGGTCAACCCCGGGGTGAGCCGCCGCTGCTGTGAGGCGATCTGCGGGCGGGGGGGCTGGGTGCCTTGCCAGAGGCGGCATCGAGGCAGCGGATGCGCAGCCACGTCCACAGCCACGCCGACTGGCCGACACCATGCCCGCTCCCTTGCCCTCTTGCCCCCTTGCCGCAGCGCGTGGACGTCTTCGCGCGCTCCTTCGAGGGCTACGCCACGGGCGACCGCATCCGCCGCGTGGCCACCGCGCTGGCGCGCGACCTGCACGACGGCCGCTACAAGGTCGACTGCCGCACCGTGTACGTGGCGCAGTACAGCCCGCCCTTCCAGGTACGGCAGGCGGCGCCTGGGACGTGGGGCGTGGGCGCCATTCCCAAAGACAGACAAGGCCCAGCATGTTTGGCTGCACTACTGCGGTCCGGCTCGTTGTCCAGCCAGCAGCACATGCATGCGCTCGCCCCCGGCCTGAGTCCTCGCGTGCCGCTCAGCCCTGTCCCCGCCTCCTCCGCCTCGCTCCTTCTGACGGCAGCCCGTGTTCCGCTACAACGAGGTCTGGTTCCTCAAGCGCGCCAAGCGCTCCCGCGACCCGGCCGGCGCCGACGAGGCCGACGACGGCGCCGCCGAGGACGCCGAGGACGAGGAGGCCGAGGCCGCGTGCGCTGCGTTCCTGGAGGGGGAGGATGAGGCGGAGGTGGTGTACGGCAGCGAGGTGGCGCCATCGTAAGGGGGCGCCGACAATGGGACAATGGGACAGCCTGCCGGTGGTGAGGCCAGGCGGCTGCATCCGCGGTCCCACGCCTAGGAGCATAGAGGGCGCCGGCGGCGCCGTGCAGGCCAGCAGCAGGGGCTAGTTAGGAGCTGCCAGCAGTGCGCAGGCCGGTGGCAGTGCTGGATGGGTGTGTGTGTGACGACAATGAATGTGGTATGTGATAGGTTGGACAGCACGGCGAGGTCAGCCCGAGGGTATGCGCCCGCGTGCCGGCGGCGGCGGCGGCTTCGTGGCAAGGCGGAGCTGGCGTGGGGAGTTGCGAGCCGGTTGCTTGTTGTTGCACGGCTTCGTTGACGGCACTCGTTGCGCATTAGTGTTGTCCGTCACGTGCAACCAATGCGTGCATCACGTGCATGTGCTGTACGTCGCATGCAAGCAGCCAATTCACTCCAGTGCGCCCAACCGTCTGTTTTAGAAGCCAGCACGCGTCCGCCGCTCACCTCCAGTCCGGCACCCTCGCTCCAGAGCACGTACGTCCCAGCAGTGCCATCCATCCATCGCAGCTGGAGCAATGCGCCAGCTGCCACAGCACAACACCGCAGGAGCCTGTGGGCGCGCAGCTGCACGTGCAGGCTGGGCCCTCTGCTCGCGCCCCTCGCTCGTCTGCGTGTGCACCGGCTTCCTCCCCACAACCGGCTACGTGGCCCGCGGTTGCCACCTCGCGCGGCGCTGACAGCGGGTACGGAGCAGCACACGGCGCCATTGCACGCCTTGCACGGCAAGTGGCCCAGAGGTCGCTAACTGCCCAGCTAGCCCTTCCTCGCCAGCGGCTGGCCTCACACAACACAACACAAAACAGCTATGGCTGGCACCAGCCGCCGGGAAGCGGCAGAACACTCCACGCCCTCCCTGCCTCCAGCCCCGCCACCTCAGTCCAGCCCCAGCAACTGCGCAACGGCCCACAGCCGCCCCAGCTCCTGGCTGCCGCTGTCTCCGCCACCCTGCTGCTGCTGCTGCGCCCCGCTCAGCGGCCCGCCGCAGCCCCGAAACGACAGCTGCTGCGCCACCGGCGGCCCGCTGCGGCACGCGGCGGTGCCGGCGGTCCGCGGTGGCGGCGGCGGCCGCGGGTAGAGCGCCGCCACGCACCGCCGCGGGCCGCCGGCGCGGTCGCGCAGGCAGCGCTGCGGGCGCGAGGAGGTAAGGGCGGGGGAGGGGAAAAGGCGGGCACCGGATGGTCTTGCAGGCACGGCTTGGCCCTAGGCCAGACCTGGAGCATGCCGGAGCATGCCGGAGCCGACCGGAGCACACCGGAGCATGCCGGAGCACATGCACCTCCATGCGTGCACATGCTTTTGCGGCATCGGTACGACTTATTCGATCTCGGCCATGCAGCTCATGTGGTGGTGCGTTACGTCAAAAATAATGCATGTGCGCGCACGCGGCGGCCCCACCTGCACCTCATTGCGCCGGGCCGCCGTGTGAAGGCCGTGGAAGGCGGCTGGGCTGATGCCCAGCAGCCCCTGCGGCCGGCGGCAGCGGGCCAGAGGCAACCTCAGCAGACCACCACACATGGACCTCATCTCAACATGAACTTCGGCAGGGGCCTCGGCAGCAGCGCAGCGCACACGCGCCATGCCGCGGCGCACGCGCAAGCCCAGCACTGCTCCACAGTTACGGTGGACCCTCTACCGGGTGGCACCGCGCGCTGATGCGCGGGACGCCACCCCATCTCGCTCCCTCGCGCAACCACCGCAGCTCCCCCACCCGCGCTGCGGAACCCACCATCCCGGACCACACGAAGAGGCGGAGGCGCGCACCAGGGCTGGCTGGGCACCCCCCCCTCCGACGCTGCCTCGACACGGTTGTGCCCTCCTCCCCGCCCAAATGTTGCGCCCTCCTCCCCCTCCCCCGGCGGCTCCCTCCTCTGCCCTCCCCCCACCTGCAGCGCCGCCGAGTCGGCCGGCAGCGTGGCCCGGCCAGCCTCCAGTGCGCCTACCGCTAGCCCACCGGGGCCCAGGTCCGCCAGCCCCACGGAGCCGCTGTAGCGCCACTCCATCTGCGAGGCCACCACCCCGTGGCCGCAGAAGCCGCACTCCCACATGCCGTCCTGGGGGGAGGGCGATGGGGTGGAGGCCGGCAGCGGGAGGCAGGGAGGGACCAGTGGCGGGGTATGCAGTGGGTGAGGCAGGCGACGGCCCGAGTCCTGGCTCAGGGGCGGACGGAGGGCTGCGCCGGGCTACGGCAAGCCGCTGGCGGTTGGGCTGGCACACGGAATAGCGTCCGCGCTGGTCAGCCACACCGCCTCACACGCCATGGACAGGTCCTTGCTGGCATGCTGGGCTGGGGGGCAACCTTACGTGCAGGACGCGTATGTATACAATACCGGTGCACGGTTGTTGATGCCACATCACATTATTTTGACAGGTGCCGCCTGCCGCGGTCGCACCATGGACTGGTCCTTGCTGGGCGTGTCCTGCGCCGGGGGCGTGGCCGCCGCGGGCGCCGGCACCGCCTCTGCCGCCGGCGGCTCGTCGTCAAACATGTCGGCAGTGATCTCCAGCCGCTGCACCGCCCACCCGCAGTGCCTGTGGGCAGGGACGGGGGAGGGCACGGCACGTGGGAGGCGCGCCACGTGGGAGGCACGCCACGTGGGAGGCGCGCCGCGTGGGAGGCACGCCACGTGGGAGGCGCGCCGCGTGGGAGGCACGCCATGGGGCGCAGCCGACGGAGCAGCGGGCAGCGGCGCGGGCGACACCGACGACGGCGGCGTGCTGGCGGCAAAGGCCAAGGAGCGGCTGAGGGAGCGCGCCGCGGGGCCCCGCATCTCCATTCCCCCTGCGAGCTGCCGCCAGCTCCAGGCCCCGCCCCCACCTCCCACACCCCTCGCACCTGTGCGCGCGGTGCGTGCTGACGTGCGCCTCCACCACCGCCACCACCGCCGCCAGCGAGGCACACGCTTCGTCATGACAGCACCCCCCTCCGCCGCCAGCCGCCACCGCCGCCGCCAAGGACATCCCCGCCGCCTGGCCCGCGCCGCTGCCGTACAGCGACCTGTACGGCGTGCCGTACCGGGTCTCCAGGAAGGGCGCGGCGTCGCGCCAGGCGGCGGCGCCGTCGGGTGCCGAGCCGCTACACCCCGCCGCCGCCACCAGCGCCCGCATCGCGTCCCCGGGCCAGCAACCGGGGCCACCGAGGCCGCCAGCGCCGCCCACCGCAGCGCCCCGCTGCCAAGCTAGCGGCGCCGCCGGCTGCTGCTGCTGCTGCTGCTGCTGGGGGCGAGGCTGCGGCCGTGCGGCGGCAGCTGCTGCTGCCCGGAGGTCGGCCAGGTAGGTGTGGCGCACCAGGGGCGGCGAGGTGAGGCAGCCGGGCATGGAGGTGAGCGACGCCAGCTCGCAGCCGGGGGAGGCCTCGGACCAGGCCAGCTGCGGGTGGTAGCTGGGCGGGCCGGGCGGGGCTGTGGGGCTGCCGCCGGGGTGGGCGCTGGGCGCCAGCGGCGCGGCGCCCAGCACCAGCAGCGTGTGGCCCTCCTGCAGCCGGGACAGCACCTGGCGGGCGGCGGCGTGGGATGGGGGATGGGGGCGGGAAGAGGGCCACAGGGCGTGTGCTGAGTGGCCTGGCCACTGCTGCTGGTGCTGACCACCGCGGCCGCACGCCACGGTGCTGCGGCAGCGGTTACAGTGGGCTCTCAGAAAAGGCTAGCAGCCCTGCCCACGCCGCATGGCCCCCACCTGCCCCGCCTCCCGTCTCCCTTATCCCGGCCGCGTCCACGCCGCATGGCCCCCCGACCTTGCTGCCGGGCACCTGGTGCAGCCCCACACCTGGGGCTGCCTAGCGTACAAGGACGCTGCTCCAGTTTCTGGCAGGAGGCTGGCAGCCCTTCCCACGCCGCATGCTGCAACTTGCTTCTTCCGCAATTGCTGCCCCCACGATTAGCGGTTAGGGCTGCCTAGTTCCTGAGATCATAGCGTTACACCAACGTGGTAAGGAGACTGGCAGCCCTGTTGGAGCCGCATGCCTCACCTTGCTGCCGGGCACCAGGTGCAGCCGCAGTGCCGCCGTGACGCCGCTGCCGTCCGCCAGAAGCGCCGTCACCGAGGCCCTGCGGAGGGGCCGAGGCGAGGGGGCCGCGGGAGCCGCGCCGAGGCGTGTTGCTGCATGGGTGGGCATGCGTCCGTTGCGTCCGTTGCATCCGTTGCGGCTAGACCATCGAGCCGGGGGGCTTGCCAGCGCTGGTCGGCAGCATCCCCACGCCTGCGTCCAAGTCGTGCTATCCAGCCCGCCGCCCCACCCCCAGCACCAAAGTAGCAACATGGCAGCACCCTGCGTGCGTGGCTGGATGTGCCTGGACACAGCGCGGGCTGCACTCGCGCTGCGCTCGTGCATGGCCGCCTCACCCGGTGCCGCTGCTCCTGGGCAGCTGGTAGCCCGCCACCGCCGCCAGCCGGGCCACCACCGCCGTGCGCTGGCCGGCCGCCACCGCGCCCGCCGGCGCCACTCCCGCCTGCGTCAGCTGCTGCCCTCCACACCCCGGCGGCGCCAGCAGGCCCCCGAGCCCCAGCCGCGCGTGCAGAGGCGGACGGGCCGTGCCGCCGCCGGCCATCAGCTGCGACGCCGCCGCTGACGGGCTGCCCGCGGGGCCCTGCGGCACCTCCACCTCCATGAGCGTCGCCGCCGCCGCTACCAATTCCGGACCCTGCACCAGGACCTGCCCTGAGCTGGCGGCGCCGCCAGGCACCCAGCTGCGATGCGCCGCCGCTGGCACAGGCGGCTCCACCTCCATCGGCGCCGGCCCGCTGGCCGCCGCCTGCTGCTGGGCGGCGCTGTCCTGATGCTGGGGATGAGGATGCATCGCCCCGGCAGTGCCCCCCGGGGTGCAGAAGCCGACGCCCGGCGCCCAGCCCGCCGGCAGCAGCGCCACCTGGGACCCGTCCAGCAGCCGGTAGTCGACGGCCCAGGCCGCTGCTGGCTCCGGCGGCCGGGCCGACGGAGAGCTAGGCCTTGAGGACGGTGCAGCGCTGCCGCCGCCGCCGCCACTGCTGCCCGGCGCGACCCAAGCCACCGGCTGCTGCAATTGCTGGGGGTGGGCAGGCTGCTGAGGCTGGGGGTGCTGCTGCTGCCGCGGCGGCGGCGGCTGCTGCGGCGGCGGCAGGTGCGCTGCGGTGTGCAGCAGCGCCACCACCTCGCCCGGCAGCAGCATGTCGGCCAGGGGCTCGGCCCACGGAGGCAGCAGCAGCCGGGCGCGCGCTGCCGCTGGGCCGGGGCGGGGGGCGGCGGAGCAGATGGGGCCGGTCGGCGGTGGGGCGCCGGGGCTGGTGGGGCGGGCCGCGGCCCCCGGGTGAGGCTGGGGCGCGGCGCACTCCAGGACCAGGTAGCGGCCGCTGCGGGGGCCGGAGGGGCAGGGGGGAAAGGGAAGGGTCGTGCGACGAAAGAGCGTGCCTGCGGGGTTTGGGTCGTCGAGTCTGGACCGCCGCTGACCGCTGCAGGCAACCCACCTGGCGCTGCCGCGATGGTGCGGGGGCAGCGGCGGCGGCGCCTCGGCCACGCGCGCCAGCAGCCAGCCCGCCAGCGGCACGCAGGCGCCGGGCGGTGCGGCGGCGCAGCGGGCCAAGACAAGCTGGTTAACCTGAGGGGTGTGTGTCGGGTGTTGGGTTACATGCAGGGTGTGATGTGCGACGTGGCATGTCGTGTGGCTGCCGTGCCGTGCTGTGCCGTACAGCAACACGCTGCTCCGGCAGCCCCGACCCATCCGCGCCCACCTCGCGCAGGGGCAGCGCCTCGCTGCCGCCCGGCAGCGCGTCGAAGCGCGGCCAGCCGCCGCCGGCCGCAATGAGCAGGCCGCAGGGCACCTCGGGCACCAGCAGCCGCGCGGGCAGCAGCCGCTGGCTCTGCGGGGGCGGGGACTTGTGTGGACTATCTAAACCTCTTGGACAGTGTACACATTGCTTGCTCCTGCCATGGGATAGCCAACACAAGCCCCCCGGGCGCGCACCTTGCCCGTGTCCGCCAGCGCCCGGGGCCGGGGCGGCAGCTGCGCCACACGGACCAGCGTGCCGGCTGCGGGGCAGGGGGTCAGGGGCAGTACTGTGGCGTCGTGCTGCGGGGCCGGGGCCGGGGCCGGAGCCGGGGCCGGGGCGGCGCTATGGCGTCATCATGCGGATCAGGGTCAGGGTCAGGGGCAGTGCTATGGCGTCATGATGCGGCGCAGCGGCACACGTCGGCCGCCAGCCAACCGCGGCCGTGCATGACTGCCACGACGCGGCTCAAGCTCAAGTTCGAGTCCGAGCAGGGCGCCCTGCCGCAACACGCCACGCACGTCACCCTGCCACGACACGCCCACGCTGTGTCCCTACCCCGCGGGCGCTTCCCCAGCAGCGCCTCCCCGACGCCTCGACACACAACCCGACCCCAGCCCGCCCTGCCCTGGCGCCCTGCCCCAGCCCGCCCCACCCTGCAGCAGCGGCGTGGCGCCCTGCACCAGCGGGCCCAGGCAGCTATGCAGGTACATGTCCGCCTCGGGGCCGGAGGAGCCGCCCTGGGGGCCGGCCTCCTCCTCCGCCAGGCGCAGCAGCCAGGCGGCGCCGGGGGCCGCAGTAAAGGGCGGGCCTGCGGCGCAGCCGGGGGACAGGGCCGGGCAGCGCACGGCGGAGGGCACGGGGAGGGGTTTGCGCCTTGTTGCCGCTGCGCGAGTGCCAGCAGGTGGGGGCCGGGCAGGCCGTTCGTGCCCGACCCTTGGGTCGCTTCAACACTCGGGCCAACGCCTGCCTGCCTGCCTGGCTGGCGTGCAGCGGGCCCGCGCTTCTCGTCACACCCGGCTGCGCGACGTGTGCTGTGTTGGGTTGGGTTGGGGAGCTGCTGCTGTGCTACTGCACCCGCTTGGTCACTGCCGCTGGCCCGCGCTGCGCGACGCGCCAACCCCTGGCACCTGCCCCTCCTAACGGCGGCCCGCACCTGCCCCCGCCGCCGGCCCCAGCTGCACCACCGCCTGCACCCGCGCCACCGCCACAGGGGCCGCCGCGGGCGCCGGCCCTGACGCTGACGCGGTGGGTCCTGCGGCGCACGGGGCGGAGAGCGCGGCCGTCAGGGTGGGAGAAGGGGCAGAGGCCGGGCGGCGAGGCCCCGTCCCTGCGCCGCACCACCAACGGTGCCGTCCTGCCACAGGCAGACGGTCGGGCCCTGTGCTGCCCTCCTGGCAGGGGTGTGTGTGTGTGTGTCAAGCGCCTAGGCTTGGCCACCGTGGCAACAGCAGCCTCCGCCAAGGGTGCTGCAAGGTGGCAGCGGCCCAACCCTGCCCAGGTTGCCGCATGGGACATGGTGGCAGGTGGTGGCAGCGGCCCACCCCCGCCGGCCGCACCTGCGGCTAGCTGGGAGAGGGGCACCCGGTGACGCAGCGCAGGGGGCCCCGCTTCCTGGCTGCGGGGCTGGGCGGGGCTGGCGCTGCTGAGGTCGTCGGCGCGGCCGGCAACAGGCGAAGCAGCGGCGGGGCCCGGCAGGGCGGCGCCGCCGTCGCTGGCGAGCCAGGGTCCCGCGGCTGCGCAGTCGGACCGGCCCTGCGTTGTTTTTAGGTGTGGGGTGGGCGAGGCGTGTCGAGGTGTGGTGGCAGGAAAGGCAGTGGCCTCGAAGCAGGCCGGCTGGAATACGTTTGGGGTCCCCAGCACCCACATGCTTCCTCTGACGGCGGCTGACCAGCTCCGACATGATGGCAGGCTCCTGTGGCAACGGGTGATACGGCGGGCAAGTTGGGGCCGCGCAGCAGGCTGGAGGGGCTGGAGGGCTGGGGCGAGTGCCTGCCGGCAAACACAGGTTCTCGTTATTGGCTTACCGCGAGGCCTCCTGGGTACTGCCGCAGCACGTCCAGCAGCTGCGGCAGCACCCAGGTCCAGGCAGGCGGCTTGCGCGGCGCGCGGTCGCGATGGCGAGCGTCGTCGCCATCCTCCTGCTGTGCCGTGAGCACCTGCAGAGCCCTATGCGCGAGACTATACATCACGATGCGTGTTGTTCTCTGCTCTGCAAATGACTATCATAGAAAGGCGGGAGCGCCTGAGCTGTCACACCATGTCTCGTGTGGCCCACGTCTAATGGAATAAAAACGCGTCATTATCTACGGTTTTTAAAGTGCATGTTCTGTATCAGGCCAGCATGCCTATCTGCCCGTTCCATGAAGCCCCGCAGGATCCAAACATGTCTGGCCAACGGCCTCCAACTAGCGACTTCTGCCGAAACAGAACAGATATACTTGAGCACACCACATTAGCTGCAAGGAACAACGCGTGCCCAGAATGCAGGTCCTCGGAAAACGAGCGGTCGGATGTGGACATGCGCCACGGAAGGATAGCCTTGCACCGCGCCTATTGCCTGGTCATCAACCCAAAGTTTGTATGCAGCGCTCCAATGGCAGCGGCGCTGACGCATCGAGGGCTCGCGGCGGCCCATGTGCTGTGCTGACGACGCAGACAAGCGTGCGCAACGCCACGCCACACCACGACGACGAGGGACCTGATGTGGGACCCAGCGGCGACAGGAGCCATGAGACGGACTTCATCGTCATCGGCAGTGGAATTGGTGGTGCGTCCGCGTTTCCCCTGGCGTTACGCGCGCATTTCCAACTGGCTATCATCACTGTGCACAACTCGCGGTTTTGGGTGTTGCTAGGGCTCACCGACGGCGGTGAGGCCGGGCAGGTGCCACGATGGCCACACACGCCTCCCTTCTCCCCCGGATTTCGACGGCCGCAGGCCTCTGCTGCGCCGCGCTGCTTGCGAAGTACGGCTACCGCGTTACGGTGTGCGAGTCGCACTACCTGCCAGGTGGGCTCAACAGGCAGCCGCGGCAGCAGCACTCAGGCGCCAGGGCTCCGCCGCGCTGCGGCGCGCCATGGCCCAGGCGCGGACGGGCGCCGCGGCCGACATACGTCGCTGACGCCAACCCCTCGCCCGAACGGCGCACGTCCCGACTACATTTCCCGCCGCCCCGCTGCCCCGCTGGCCCGTCTGGCCCTGACATCTCCACTAAGCTGCTGTCGCGCTCGCGCGATGCGCACCGCTGCTGCCTCCGCACCGAAACAATGCAGGCGGAGCGGCGCACTCGTTTGAGGTGGCCGGATACAAGTTCGACGCGGGCCCCTCCTTCTTCCTGGGCATCGGGGGGCCGCCGGGCGACGGCTCGCCAAACCCGCTCAAACAGGCGAGCGGTATGCGCTGCTGGATTATCTTGGGTTTGCATGGCTGCCTGGAGGCGCTGGGGAGGGGTGCCATGTTGCGGCGCTCGGGGGATAGGGAGGGGACGGGCACGGGATAAGCGCCACAGAGCACTCCTGCTCATGGGCCCAGGCCATCGCTCGACCCAACCCCACCGCTCAACCCACCGCCGCGCCCAACCGCCGCCCGCCGTCAGGTCCTGGACGCGCTCGGCGAGCGAGTGCAGACGACCGTGTACGACAGGTGCGGCGCCGTACGGGTCCGTAGCTCCGCACCTGCTGCCCGCGGGTCGCGTGGAGGCGCGTGCGGCCGCACTCGGTGCGGTGCAGTGCGGCAGGGGAGAGCCGCGTCCTCAGGCGGGGCTGCGCGGGCGGCCAGGCCAGGCCACGGCACGCGTGCGCGCCCGGCCGCCCCATCCACACTGCGGCCTGCGCCCACCTGCTGGCTGCTGCTAGTGGTGCGGCTAGTGACTGGCCCCGAGCTCACGGAACCCCACTCGCGTCTCCGTATGGGGCCGCAGGTGGATCGTGTACCCGCCCGAGGGCGGCTCCTTCCCCAACATCGCCGACGGTGCCGCCTACGAGGCCACCATCCTGGCGCGCGGCGGGCCCGAGGCGCTGCGGCAGTGGCGCGAGCTGGACCGCGCCATGAAGCCTCTGCAGGTGGGGCGTGACAGGGTGGGGTGGGGAGGAGGGGGGAGGAGGGGGCGGGATTGGGCAGCCGGGGACCGCCAAATGACACCTTTGCTTGGCGCCACCAGCGCTGGGATGCGGCTGGCGGTGCGCCGCAGCAGGATGTCGTACATCGCATGGATGTCGTACATCGCATGGATGTCGTGTATTGCATGGATACCGTACGTTGCTGCGGCAGCGGTACCGCCGGTAGCCCCTGGGCTAGCCCGCTCTGCCCTTGCTGCGTCTGCACTCTTGGCCATGGACACAACATGCCTGACCTGGCTTGCCGCCCCCGTCACCCCGCGCCCAGACCGCCGCTGGCCTGTTCCCCGCGGCCGCCATCCGCAACGACCTGGGCATTGCCCTCACCGCCGCCCGCTTCCTGGGGCCGGAGATGCTTGGCACCGCCTTCGTGGCGCCGCTGCTCACGGTGGGCTTCGAGGCTGGGGGCTGCAGTGGGGGCGGTTGTGAGGGGCTGCGGCAGGGGTGGGCTGACCAAGGTGATGGCTGTGCGGGGCATGAAACATCGCCGCTCGCCCGCCGTGCCCTGCCTGACGGTGTGGCCTTCCATGGGTTGCCCGCTCATGGTGCGAGCGGCTGCACCCCCCTCCTCCCCCCGCAGGGCCCCTTCTCCGCGCTGGTGGACAAGCACGTGACGCACCCCTGGCTGCGGGCCTTTCTGGACCTGGAGGTGGGGGGGGCAGGGAGGGAGGGACAGGGAGGGAGGAGGGGGCGAGGGGGGAAGGGGGAGAGCGGGGAGGCGGGCGGGCTTGGTGAAGGGCCGTCCGTGTTAGGGGAAAGGGGCCCGGGCGGATGAGGGCCTTCCTGGACCTGGACCTGGAGCTGGGGTTGGGGAAGGGAGAGGCACGGGGCAGCAGGGGGCGCGGGGGCAGGGGGTAGGTGAGGTGAGGAGCCGGGGTGGCCCGTGAGGGAGGGGCTCGGGTTGAGGGAGGGGCCCGGCAGGCGCGGGAGAGGTGAGGAGCGGTGAGGGCTGATGCGCGGGTCGGACCCTTGTCACTGCTTCCGCAACCTTCACCCATGTCATACCCCTCTCTCCCGCAGTGCTTTGTGCTGTCGGGTATGACGGCCCGCGACACGCTGTGTGCGGAGATGGCCTTCATGTTCGCGGAGCGCAACGAGGGCCGCTCTGCCATCGACTACCCGGTGAGCCGGGGCGTGGGCGGACGCAGGTTTGGGGTGGAGGGTCGGCGAGGTGTACGCCCCGTGTGGTTGACTTACCGGCTGCAGGACGAGTGCGGGGACGCGGGGGTGGACGCGCCGCGACCTGCGGGGCACAGGATGGTTAGTGACTCGCCCCCTCCCTCACCCTCCCTCTGCCCGTCCCGGTCCTGCAGATGGGCGGCGGCAAGGCCATCATCGATGCGCTGGTGCGCGGCATTGAGCGCCACGGCGGCCGCGTGATGCTGCGGGCGCACGTAGACCAGGTGCGGAGCGGGGAGGGAGGAGGGGAGGGGAGGGACGGAGAAGTAGGAGGTTTGGAGGGGGCAGGGAGGGAGGAGATAAGGGTGGGGTGACGTGGCAGCGCCCCCGGCGGGATCCATGCCCCAGCGGCGGAATCCATGGCCTCATGCCAGCTCGATGCCGCTCTCTGCGCGGTGCAGGGCAAACATGGGGAGGCCTGCGGGCCTCTGTGGTGTGTGGCATCACCTTGCTCGCCTTGTGTTGGATTGTGACCACAGCCGCCGGTCGCCGTGCCCCTGACCCTACCACACCTGCACCCCTGGCCCAGGTCCTCATGGAGGGCGGCCGCGCGGCGGGCGTGGTGCTTGGCGAGCGCAAGCCGGGCGCAGCGGGCGCCAGCGGCAGGGCGGCGTCGGGCGGCGGCGCGTCGGGCAGCGGGCGGCGCGAGGTCATCCGCGCGCGCTGCGGCGTGGTCAGCAACGCGAGCGTGTGGGACACGCAGCGCCTGCTGCCGCCGGGCGCGGCGCCGGCCGAGTGGAAGCGCAAGTCGGAGGCCACGCCCGCGGTGAGCCCCTCTGGCCTCTGTGTGTCACGCTTGCACGCGAGCGACGATGTGCGCTTGGGGACCGTGCTGCTGCTTGAGTGGCAGGGACGCCTGGCTCCACGCCTGGCTCCGGCCACGGATGTATCACACCTGGGGTGTTGCCTGTGTGCGCGTGCGGAAGGACCACCGCGGCTCGCTCCGCACTGCACCCGCCCCTGCCCGCCCGCCCCGCGGCCGCAGCCAGACGGCTTCGTGCACGTGCACCTGGGCGCACCACGACCACGGCAGCTGCATGGTTCGCACACACGCTGGTCGTGTTGCTGAATGTTTCTTATTTTGCAACACATGTTTTGTACACTCACACAGCCTGCCTGCCCGCCCCCCCCTCCGCAGCTGGACAGCTTCGTGCACTTGCACCTGGGCATCGACGCCACGGGGCTGCCCAAGGACCTGGAGTGCCACCACCTGGCCGTAGGCAGCTGGCAGGGACTCACCGACCCGCAGGTGCGCGGGGGCTGGGGCCGGGGGAGGGAGCGGGGCGGGGCGGGGGGTGCAGCGAGGGGTACAGCGTGCAGGGCTGGCCGGGGCCGGGGCAGGCCAAGACGCGGGCTGGCGGGGCAGGGCGGCAAGATTTGGTCCAAGCTGGTTGGTGCAGGGTCGCCGTGTCGGGGGGCCCGGGCTCTGGGCTCGCGCGGCCGGGCACCTCGGCCTGACAACGGACCGGGCCCCTGACGTGCCTCGAGGTCTGTGCCTGTGCCGCAGAACGTCATCATCTCCTCGGTGCCCACCGTGTTTGACCCCAGCCTCGCGCCTCCTGGTGGGTGCGGGTGGGCGGCGCGGCGCTCCTTATCGATGACGCTGCCGACGAACACTGCGACGCCGCTCGGCACCGTGCGAACGTGCGCCCGCATCCCAGGCTACCTGCTGCCCCGCGTGCACGCTTCCGCTGTCGACGCGCCCTCCGGCGCTCTGGCGCCTACGCCCTCACTGCCGCCTGCCTTCTGCCTTCGCCTCCCCCACCCTGCCCCCTCCCTCCCCCTCCCTGTCCCCTCTCTCCCTCCTCCCCTCCAGGCAAGGCCACGGTGCACTGCTACTGCGCCGCCAACGAGCCGTACGAGCTGTGGAAGGGGCTGGACCGCCGTTCGCCCGAATACAAGGCGCTCAAGGAGGAGCGCGCGCAGCCGCTGTGGCGGGTGCGTGCCTGCCGGCGGCCGGCTTGCCAGGGTTGGGTCCGGGTCGGCTGGCGGTCGCTGCTCATTCCACAGCCCGTCACACCCCATCACACGCTGTGGCCCCCTCCCGCGCCATCCCTGTCGCCCCCTCAGGCCCTGGAGCGCTTCATCCCCGACATCCGGGAGCGCGCCGAGCTGACGCTGGTGGGCTCGCCGCTGACGCACGAGCGCTTCGTGCGGCGACACCGCGGCTCCTACGGCCCCGGCATCAGCGCGGGCGAAGGCCAGGTGCGCAGCGGGTGCCTTGCGTCGCCGTGCCGCGGCCGCGTCGTGTAGGCCGTGGGCGGGACGCGGGGGTACCGGGGTTTCTCTTACCTCTCAATCGTCATCCCATCGTCGTGGCTGCTGGCTGGCGGGCGCCACACGACGTCGCGCTGCATGACAGGGCACCGCCGAGAGCGCGCGCCCGCAGCAGGCGGACACGCGTGTTGTTGGACGGGCGGCTGCTCCCCCGGTCCTGCAGGACGTGTGCATGCGCATAGGCGCTCACGGCGCGGCAACTCGTGTGTGATTTGCCCATGCCTCCCCTCCCCTCCCCGCCCCTTCGGCCCCGCCCCCGCTCCCCCACCGCCGCGCAGACGTGGCCCGGCCCCAACACGCCCGTGCCGGGTCTGACCGTGTGCGGCGACTCGTGCATGCCCGGCATCGGCGTGCCCGCGGCGGCGGCGTCGGGTGCGCTGGCTGCGTGCGCATGGGGAGTCACGCTCGTGGGTCACGAAGCGGCGCGTGGCCGACCGAGGGCCGTTGTCCCGGGCCACACTCGCTGCTTCATCCCTTCCCGCCCCATGCCCCTGCTGTCCACGCATGACTTTGGCGACCGCAGGCATGATTGCGGCCAACTCGCTGGCGCCCGTGTGGAGCCACCTGGGTATGATGCAGCAGCTGCTGCCCGCCAAGCGCTGAACGAGGAGGGGCAGAGGGGGAGGGAGAGGGGGAGGGGATGTGTGCTGTCGCTTCGGAATAAATTAGCGCCTCTCCCCGCGTGTGTGTGTGTGTGTCAGCAGGTGTCGAGCAAGGGGGCAGTGAGAGGTAGCGGAGAGTAGCGGAGCGGCTTTGTAGGTGCTGGCTGAGGGGTGATTAGTTGTGGAGTGGACAGCGAGCGCGTCGTGTACCGTGCTACTCGACAGGACTGGAGAGAGAGAGATAGAGCGCAGGACACATGTTTGTGCGTGGGAGCAGCTTATGGTGCAATTGGCCGTGATTGCGCGGAAGCACTGTGGGTTACACGTCAGCCGGCGGGTAGCGTCCAAGCGACTTGAAGCTGTGGCGGGTGCTGCTGGCAGTGAGGCGACAGGGTTGCACCTGGTTCCTGGCAGCGGGGAGGCGAGGGGCAAGGCGAGGGGCAAGGGGCCAAGTTTTTGGCGACGGCCATGGTTAAGTAACGGGCGGTTGCGCGAAGGACCCGAGTGAATGGCAAGGATAAGAAGCTCGGTTTGCCTAGCGGGAGCCACCTGTAAGCAAGCAACGGGTACCCCGTACCGGTCCCGCTATGTCCCCATCCTGTACCGGCCGTACCAAGTTGCCCCGTGCTCTATGTCGTCTACATAATCAACGCGTACATGCTTCGCGTGGGTGTGCTGCATAACAACAAGAGGGCTGCGCGCTTCAAACGCACATAGTGGGCGGGCTTGCGCTATGCGCGCCACTGCCCGGTTATGGCGTTTTATGTAGGCTGCGGTCATGCGTCGGTCTCTGCACCCATCCCGCGGGGCCGTGACGGAGGCGGCTTCCATCTTGCGGACGGGGGAAGGACACAGAACGCCTCCCCGGCTGCCACGGCTCCCGCATCCCAAAATGGCTGCTGCCCAGCGTCGCCGACGAACTACGAAGGAAACTCCGGCCGGATATCCTGCTCACCCCAAGCATCAGGGTGGGCCGCAACGGCCGCCATCCCCAGCCTCCCACCCCTACTTGTCAGCATGATCGTCGCCTCACCTTGTGTAAAGCCAGCGACCTAGCAGCCCAGGAGAGCCCCGCCGCGCACCGCCGCGGCCGCTCCCCCATCCCTGCCGCCACCAGATGCGGCTGTGGTTCTCTGGCGTGCCAGCGTGCTCTCTGCGCAGGGCAAAGGAGAGACCGCGACCCTCATCACCAGGCCAACCAGTAATGATGCTTCACGCGGCGATGGTGTTTCATGCGGCTTCGACGTTGCCCAATCACAACCAGCCGCCAAGATCCAGGTCACTACGAGCCCAGCTTGCACACCCGCCCTAACCTTTGGTCTCGTAGCTATCGTCGTCCGTGTCCTCCTTGTCAATATCGTCCTTCCCGCCCACGCCCGGGTGGCGGGCCAGGGGCCCAGGTAGTGGGCGGCAGGGAGCAACAGCTCATCAGTCAGTCCCAGCCACAGTCGCCAGCCATCCACCGGGACATCCCGCCCCAGCAGCTGCACACAACGGGCGCCACCCACCCTGAGCGGGTGCCTCCTCGTCATAGCTGCTGTGCCCTCAGCACCTGCAGGCATCACGCGGAGACACGCGGTTGGTGTCACATGCAGGCCCCGGCGCAGGGTGCTGCCGGCCCGGGCCGTGCGCAGCGCCTTTTCATGCCCACCTGCAGCGTGGGACAGGGTGGGGTAGGAGAGCGGCACACGTCATGTACATCGATGCTGAAGAGCGGATGAGCTGCATGGCTGCCCTTAATTGCCCCGTGGTCAGTCGCACAAGCTGTCTGCGTGCTCGGCGGCGACGTTTGAATTCATGTCGCGCGAGCGCATCGATGGTTCGCGCCAGCAGCTACGAGCGAGTGCGAGAAGGCAAGCGCTACACTTAACGCTGGAAGCGGCTAGTAATACGGTGCTGTGAGTGTGCCATCGTGATCAGGAGCCAGCGATTCGCAAGGAAACTCATAGAAACTAACGGGCTGCCCGCGCCAGCGGGGCGGGGATGCTCGTCCCTTTCCCATGAAACTCTCCTATTACTACACATTGCCACATAACTGCCTGCTCCCCCAACAAACGTGTGGTATTGTCAGCTGGGTATCATGTTGCAAGTGCGCGCCGCAAAGGCATGAACCTCTACAACAGTTGACAAGAACAACGATCGCGCAGCACTCTGCTCAGGAGTTGTCACCAGCAGGCTATTGAGTATAACGTGCTCAGTCGCGCCAATATGGGTGCTGCGCGCTGCCTGCTGCTGACATTCCTCGTTCTGTCCGTTGCGACGACGGCTTCAGCGGCAGCTTGCTATGGCAAATACGACCGGCGCTCCTATCCGACTTGCGCCCAGCTGTCGTCCTCCGTTGCGCTGCATTGGTCCGTCGCCTCGGGCTTAATCACCTTCGGCCTTGACGTTGACGGCGGTGCGTCCCAAAGTGCAGCAGGAGCTGGCGCGCGCTGCTCGGCTAAGCACGGAGTGTAAATTCGACGTGGAGTCCCACCGCGGGCCCCCGACGCACCCTAGTTGCCCCCCAACCCTCCTCAGAGGTCGACTGGGTTGGCGTGGGCCTCTCCGAGGGCGGCATGCTGGGCGCAGACATAGGCGTTGTGGCATATGACCCCAGCGCTGCCAAGGTATGTGCAGCTGCGGCTGCTCCCCAGCAGCTGCCGCCCTACCGCGCAGTCCAGGGCTCATCCAACCACGCGGAACCCTCCTTCACATCCTGCTGTTGGCCGGTCTTGCCATCCGACCAGAGTCCCGTTCCCCACCCCCGCAGTGGTCCGCCTCCGACTACTGGTCGGCGGGCTTCGCCACCCCCGACCTGGACACACAGCAGGACGTGGCATTGGTGGCCGCCAGCCGGGAGGGAGGCAGCACGCTGGTAGAGGGGGACTGTGGGTCGGCGGGGCGCTTCCTGTTGCTGCTGAGTAGACAGGGCAAGGCTGAGCATGGGACGGAGTGGTGCGCAGCGCGGGTTGCCGTGGAGTTGTTGCACAGCATAAGATTGAGCCGCACCTTCGTGTCGCAGTAATCGCTGCCTGCCCGTGCCGCGAGCAGGTGACCCTCCGCCGGCCGCTGGACAGCTGTGACCCTGCCGGGCAGGACCGGGCCGTGCAGTACGACACGCGCCAGACGGTCGTATTCGCGTACGGCACCGGGCCCTTCGGCTACCACGGCGGTAACCGGGGGCAGGCGGAGCTTGTGCTGTGGCCCAACGCAACGGCAGCGGCCGCCGCCGCCCGCGCGCCCGTACCGGAGCTGAAGGTGGGGTGGGACGGCGGCCTCATGCTCTGTTAAGCGCTGGAGGTGTCACGCTCTGTTTAGCGCTGGAGGTGTCACGTCTTGACGGCGTGTCCTCGCCAAGTATGTCGATGTGTTCCCGACGGCGCTCGCCCTGCTCCGCAGACTATCGACCTGGTGATGCCCAACTTCACAGTGCCCACCGCTACCACCACCTACCAGGTGAGGGAGGCGCTGAGGCACACACAGCGGCGCATGGCGACCCCTCGCCGCGCGCCCGGGTGGCATGGCGCCGTCTTGATATGCTGCTCAGC